>JAJIZL010039469.1:0-15594 GCA_023969395.1 Amblyomma maculatum
TTCCTAGATTAACATGTCTTGGCGTTCAATCGGCATCTGGCCGAGGTACTGCTCAGGCTAATGTCAGCAGTAATGGATAACGAGATTGTTCTGCCCCGTCTCCCAACTGGTAAGCTGGTTGCTGACTCCCTTTTCTTGCATGCGGACCTTGCCGAACGCCCGGATCGGGTACAAGACTTCAGAGACTCCCTTCGGAATGTTGTGGACCTAAAGGAAATTAGTTTAATTGGACAATTACAAATGTCCCATGTATGAATGGTCACCTGCAAATCGGCACAATCGAAAGAGAAATTGGTGGCTTGCGGAAATCTCGTTGTTAAGGGCCGTCGTTCTGTCGTCGTGTACCCAGAACCGAAAGTGGTGAAATTGAAGCTTCTGTGGCTTTCCGAAGGCTTGAAAGACGCTTTCATACGTGAGGCACTAAAGGCCTACAGGAAGGTGACTTCAATTTTTATGGAAAACTGAAAAGTGGCGGAAATGGAAGATTTGAGAACGCTGAACCGGGATGTTGTTGTGTCTCTCGCTGAAGGAGTCGGTGTTGGCGACGTCCCACATGTGCTGACTATTTGTGGTATACAGAGCATCGTTTTAATACCAGGAGGCCCCCGCTATGTCTCCGATGCAGCATTGTTGGCCACATTCGTAGGCACTGCAGTACGCCGCGCTGTGACGACTGCCGACGCTTTGGTCACACCTCAGAAGAGTGCATCGTTATCTATGCGGACAAGCTGCGTCATCGTGTGCGGCCACCCGAGGATGCTCTACAAGAGCATATTGATGCATAGAAAACGACGCAAAAGATGACAAGGGCGAGCCTGGAAAAGAAAGAAGCTTGAGCGCTAGACTCGTTCTGGTCGACCATTCAAACGACCTATTGCTAGGCCCTCCTTGGCGTCCTACCGAGACGTGACAATATTAGGGATGCCACAGAAGTGCTTGACGCGGCTGGTGTCCTATTAGCCGCTACTGTGGACACGGCTTCCCCATCTAATACAATGGTTGTTCCTCAAGGCGACTCCAGGAGAGCGATGAGAAAGTGGAAGAACATGATACGCTGCCTAGATATGAGACGCCGAATCTGGAACATGATAGGAAGCCTGCCACCTGTTCTAATCCTGCCAAAGATGCCGCCCGGTTACTCCAGCCACTGAGGTCAATGCTGAGGAAGAACTTGGAGGTCAGGCCACACTACCTGCAACTGAGGCCGTCCCTCCTGTAGAAGAGCATCTTCATAAGCGCCGGGCACATTGCGCATCTGAAAAGCGTTTGATAATGTGCGTCATGATTTTTTGTTCGCTGTATTGGAGAGTGTAAACATTGGTGATAGCTTGCCTAAATGCACTGAACTATGTGATAAAGCGGCCACGACAAGACTGATTGTTAAAACTTAACCAAACCTATCCCTCTCAAATCACCTGTTCGACAGGGCTGTCTTCTATCGCCTTTGTTATTCGGGTTATATCTTGAGCCCCATGTCGTAGTATCATCAAAACAAAGCAGTTCGTGGCTTCTCACTATCGCAATGTGAAATTAAGGTTTTGGCTTATGCTGATGACATTGCCCTTTTATGCACTTTTAAAAAGAGGTCCATATCTACAGCGCGATAAACGGGACAAGAGAGAAAACATATAATGACAAACACAGCGCTCGGGTGCGTTCGGGCGCGTCTCTTAACCTAGATAAATGGAAGGGGTTTTGTTAGGTCACTGGGGTACAAAGCCTGACTTCTTTGCCGGCATCAGGTGGGACTCCGAAAACTTGCAGTATTTGGGGGTTCCTTTGCATCAATGTTGCAATAGTGGGCCTCACTGGGATTCTCAGATCTCATCAGGTAGGAGACAAACCAAGGCATGAATGGGTAGGGAGCTGTCTTTATTCGCACGAGCACAAGTGCAAGAAACAAAGAAACATTGTGCAAGAAACAAAGTGCAGTCCATGCATATAATTTTTGCTACTTTGTGTGGCGCTCTCAATGGGAGCCTATGCGTCGAGATAATTTGTTTCTCCCTTTGGAGGCTGGTGGAGCTGGTATTCAGCACTTGCTTGTTCATCAGCTTGTTTCATGGTTTCTCTTAAAAAAAAAAAAAAAACAAGCCATCCCTTCCCTCTAGCTGGGTTTAATAGATGATTAAGTGCCCATTTGCCTAATTTGTTTGCGCCCACTGGTCACAGGAGTGAGGGTCTTTTGTGGGGTTTTCTGAAGGAAGTTGCCGAAACGTTTCATTTCCTCACTGTACGGTTTTCCTTGGGATATCTCTACAGTCTACCCAGAAAACATTATTTCCATTATTTCCTGTACAGATGTATTGGCAGCCTTATCTCCCCTTTCTAGGCAATATACTATTAAAGCGGGTTCAACGAATGTATGTACAATGAGCCGTAAAGATTTTCTTTTTTAAACTTCACAATTCGACCTTATCAGTCAAAACGTGGCTTCGTGCGAAAGGGACTTTTGTGCCATGATCAGTACACTGTCGCCTGTGTCAGCTGCCAGAAACTATACATTATTGCTTTGTGTATTGCCGTGATGCACTGTTTTTTTTTTTTGGACATTATTCAACGGACTCTCAAAAAGGACATTGATATTACGACATTTTTGACTACAATGGAAACTTCTGAGGTGCCATACGACCTTTTCGTGCTTATGGGACTTTTAGCCTGTGGAAGAGCCGCATGACCGATCGCCATGCAGAGCCACCACGTTCATCGAAGTCTCTGTTTAGAGAACAATGTGTTATGGGGCGGGGAGTATATGCTACGCAGGATCGACCTTCTACCTGGTTACATTTACTAGATGCGTGTATATGTCTCTCGGAAGTTTGATGTGTAATTAAAGTGAGAGCTGGATGCTGGTGTAACTGTGTATTGACAGGTCGTAAACTGCGACCTGTTTTAAGTGCTCGAAATACTTCCATGCAATATTAAAAAAAAAAGAAATCTTGGCTTGGCCCAGTGGTTAGCGCAGGACGCTGCAAAGCAAGAGGTAATGCGTTCAAATCCAGCTTGCGGTGCCGTTTTTTCTTCTTTTACAGATTGATGTTTTAAGATTTTTTAATGTATTTCAGATGCTTCATTACCTTTTAGTTTTTGCTTTTTATCCAAGACCCTTTAGAGCCGGGCGACCAGCGCAATAAGAAAGAATGCGATCGATGAAGAATGACATTTGGAATAAGGTTGACGCTGTCCTTGGTATAAGCGGCAAATATGCCCCTTTTGTTTAAAATGCCTGCAAATAGCACGATGACGCTCTTGTTGCCACATTACATGGGTCCAATGCGCCATGATTTAGTGAAGAATTGAATGATAATGCGGTTTTCCTTCGGCACTTAACATAGCTGTATACTTTCCGTGACATTCGTAGCTGCAGTCGAGTGGTCAGGTCAGGGTTAACGGGAGCTCGCAGTCGAAGCGGCGACGGCGGCGACATGTTGGCTCAGAAATGTGAATGACGGAGCGTATCGGCGGCAGCGGATTTCGCTCTCGCTCCGCCGAATGCTCAAGCGCGAACGAGGCAACAGTCTTCAGCCCCCGCGCTGATTTTGCTATAAATATTCCTGTATATAATGTATAAAGTCGCCTTTGTTCATCTCTTCGACTCTGACTCCGTTTCATCGCTACCGCCAATGGAGCAGGCAGCTCTCGTTCACGAAACAGGTGATGTGAGCTACGGGCTATACTCCCTTCGCCACAACACTACCAACCCCCATGGTGCGGGCCGGAGACGTCCACGTAGAATAATCCATGTTTCTGTCCGCAGTGGCGAGCCAAGGCTTCCGCGCGCGCGAGACGTCTGCAACTGTGGTCCTCTCGTGTCATGTTGGCCGGAAGAGGGCGTACGTGCAAAACATATCTCCACTCTTTTGGGATATATGCGTGTTTTTTCGAATGTATTGAGTGGTGGATATGTAGTCGGGCAAGGAGACTGTGACCTGACAGCGTGTTAGACAGTCTTGCGTATTGGTTCATTAAGTGTGCCTCTCGCAGTTCAATAAAGGTGTTCACCATCCCTAGGCCAAGTAGATGCTCCTTGGAGGTTTATCGCTGCATATAATTATCATTAGTTTGCATGAAAGGAAAGGCACAGTGCCACACTTTCTCCGGAAAGTGCGAGTTTGAACAGTACACCAACACTTCTGTACCGTGGCGTTCCTTGGCGCGCGTTCAAGGTGTGGGATTGCGGATGACAGGAATGCTAGACAAGCAGAACACATCTTGCGAAATGTTGCGCATAGATCTCGCGCCCAATTCTCGCATCACATCATATATATGCGGACGATTTGAGGCTGTGGGTGAACAGGGGTAGTGATGGACAAATTGAAAGCACACTTAAGAGGTTCATAGATATAATAGAGAAATATTTTGAACTGACTGCATTAAAATGCTCGGCAGAAACATCACAGGCTCTTTGTCATATCTCAGCAAAGGAAAGGAACACTCCGCCTTGCAAGAACTATGATATTGTTTTACGAGTGAATGGCAACACCATTATTACCGTAGACAGTATTAAAGTACTAGGGCTGCGCATACAAGCAAATAATAAAATCACTGAAACTAAAATGAGACTAGAAGCGAGTACCAGCCACACATGCCGTTTACTCAAGCGCATCTCTAACAATCATGAGGGGATGAAGGAGGCAAATCTTTATAGATTGATTCAGGCTTCCTTCATAAGCCATGTACTATACTTGCCCCCCATCTCAAACGGACGAAAGCAAAAAAAAAGACAAAATTGAAATCATAGTCAGAAAAAAAAATCAAAACCGCACAAGTCTTCCTGTGAACACTTTGACGGTAAAACTTCTAACACTGGGTGTCTCGAACACTGATTGAGCTCACAGAAGCCGTCACGTTGTCGCAGCATCAAAAACGTTTGAGAATAAAAACTGAAAGAAACAAAATTAAAGATGGCTTAGCTCTGCTATGCCTGGATATACGTAGCGAAAAGCAGTGAGGTTTTATTTTTATTCTTATCTGTTGTAGGTTGTCATTGTACCCGCAACCGCTTCGGTGATAGACGAATGCTGTTGCTGCGCGCGTCTTTCTCTCCCTCTTCTTTTTCTTTCTTCTCTATTTTTGCTTCTGTCCGCCCCGCTGGGGTGATGCATTGATAAGACGCCCGACTACTAGCTGTACCGGAGAGTACCCGGGTTCGAACCCGAACTCGGCGGCTGCGTTTCGATGGAGGCTAAACGAAGAGGCGTCTGTGTGCTGTGTGATCTCAGCGCACGTTAAAGATCCCCAGGTGGTCGAAATTACTCCGTAGACCTCCACTGCGGCTTCTATTTCTCTCTTTCCACTTTCACTTCCACCTTCCTACCTCCCTTATGGCTTGGTTGAGGTGTCCATACAAAACAAGTGAGACAGTTACCGCGCCTTTCCCTTCCTATAAATCAATCAGGCAGCGGAGGTGGTGAAGTGTGGCTGATCCTGGGCCCTGATGGGGCTGGGACAGGTAGGTCAGCGCTGCTTGCGGCGAGGGCTAGCCTTCCACCGAATTTTATCTCTTGTAGGTCGTCATTGCACATGCCACTGCTGCAGTGGTGGACGACGGCTGTTCTTGCGGCACGCGTCTGTATCGTGTAGATAAGCGATGCGAGCCTGCCTGCAGCATCATCGGCGCATGCTCGCCACTTGTGTGCCCTTTCCCGGAGCCGTGGAAGTTCATGCTGTAAGTGTTCTTTCATCACTCGTCAGCGAGGCAACGTTGAAGCGTTTGGCAGAAGAAACTAGCAAGGACGATTACTTGAGTCAAGTCATTCATTGTTTGGCAAACAATCGTCCAGTCCAGGGAACACTGAAGCCCTTTGAAAGCGAACTGGTCGTCGTGAGTGGCGTGTTGCTTAAGGGATGCAAGGCTATTATACCGTCAACCATGCGTCCTGAGCTACTTCGAAGAATTCATGAAGGCCACTTGGGGATAAATAAGTGCAAATCACGAGCGCGTAAGTTGATGTTTTGGCCTGGTATTAATGCGGACATTGAAGCCCTCATCAAGAGATGCGCAGTGTGTCAGAAGTACGCCTACCGACAACAAAGTGAACCAATTTTGGACCGCCCAGTGCCTGAACATGCCTGGTACCGAGTGGGTGTCGATATTTTTCAGTGGGCTGGAAAATCGTACCTTTGCGTTTTTGATGCGCTATCCAACTTTCCAGAGGTAGAACTGCTATGCAACACAACGACGGCCACAGTTGTGAATAAACTCAGCGCAGTGTTCGCGCGGTATGGATTACCTATTGAAGTCTGCACGGACAATGGTCCGCAGTTTGCGAGTCACGAGTTTGCATTGTTTGCGAAGAAGTACGATTTCAAACACATAACTTCCAGCCCGCGGTTTCCCCGCTCAAACGGTCTCGCGGAAAAAGGCGTCCAAATTGTAAAGAGAATTTTGAAGAAGACATCTGAGGTGAATGATAACTTTTGGCTTGGATTGCTCACTTACAGGAGCAGTCCGCTAGAAGACGGTCAGTCGCCTGGAGAGTTACTTCAGGGTAGACGACTTCGGACACCTCTCCCCGACTTCAGCGAAGCTCCAAGCAAATCTGTAAGGAAACATAAACAATGCCGACCCCCAAGACGTAGTCTTCCACCACTACAGAAAGGACAGGTTGTCAGAGTACGCGGAGACTGTTGGTCCCCGAAAGCCAAGGTTCCTAATGCACAGGCTCAACCAAGGTCCTACCAGGTTGCCACCGAAGACGGTAGAGTATTGCGACGCAACCGACAACACCTCATGGCGACGGCTGAGCCTTTCAGCATGTTGCACAGCGATGACGACATGCCAGATGACAGCCAAGAGAACGGACCCTCTTGCCAGGTCCAACCAAACGATGACAACGAGCCCATCACTGCACCCTCCCCACCGACACCAGCACCAAGAAGATCCCAGCGCGAGAGAAGGCAGCCACAGCAGTTGGGATATGGTGACAACTTTATGCAGGTTCCGTGAGGAAACTTCGAACCTCCAGAACTGTTTTGTTGTGAGTGTGAACTGAACTGTGACTGTGATTGTTTTCTGTCACAATTTCAAAGGGGTTTAGATTGTTCTTTTTCTGTGCAAGCAAAGGAAGATGTATCGTGTAGATAAGCGATGCGAGCCTGCCTGCAGCATCATCGGCGCATGCTCGCCACTTGTGTGTGTATCGTGCAGATAAGCGATGCGAGCCTGCGTGCAGCATCATCGGCGCATTCTCGCCACTTGTGTGCCCTTTCCCGGAGCCTGTATAAAACGAGCGCTAATAAACGCTGAGGCGGCTTTCGTTTGCTCGGAACTGGTCTCGGCGGTTACTTGGACGACACAACGAACGATACATCGTCTTTCTCTCCCTCTTATTTTTCTTCTCTATTTACTCCTCTGATGGTGGTGACGGTGGTAAAAACTTTATTTAGTGAAGACCAAAAAATAAAGTTGGCAGAGGCTCAGCTTGGTTAAGCCCGGTAGGTTGCGAAAGCATCGTTAGCAGTAAGCGGCATCGTAGTCAGGCTCACCGCCGTCTCTGACGGCATGAGTCAGTATAACGTCACAACACCTGTGGCGCTCCTGGCGGAGAGAGCGGGAGTTAGGCCGCCATTCATGCGCACCGCCGTCTCTCACGGACAGCGCGAGTTGGTCGCCCAGCTTTGAGGCGTGACGTCACACAGAGGTCATGCGAAAGGTGGGTAGCCGTCGAGCCCCCCGAACACTGGGCATACGGCGAGCGTCAGCAAAATTACGGGGAAATCATCGACCATTATAAATTGGGATGTAGACTGGTACCCCCGCCAGATGTTACACTAAATAATAGAGAAGCTGTCGCGTGGAGGCGGCAACAAACTAATACGTTCACGAACCCGGTCTGGGCGTTTTACGCGCTACCAGACCTCGGGACAATGATCTGTGCAAACAATGTGGGGCGAGAGGAACCCTCGACCACATAATTTGGGAGTGCCCACAAGCTCCAGGGATAGGACAAAATATTACAAGTAGAGAAGCCTGGGATACCCTGCTGCGAAGCGCGGACCCTGCGATTCAGCACCGCACCGTCCATCTGGCGGAAGAGGCCGCAACAAGCCAAGGGCTACCTGCCAGCCTCTAATCCGCGGGCGCACGACTCCCCTTCTTCCCCGGCAAACGTGCCGGGGGCGGGGAAGAGGAAACCCATTTCCGATGGAATTAAAAGTTCTACAACCAACAATCAATTTCATGTGCACCGCCGTCGCACCGCAAAGGCTTGAAAGTGAAAGTAGTATTGCTTTCGCAATAAAATAAAATTATGTTGCCGCCGTTCTGTGGGTGGCCTTCAGGCTGCTGGTCGTGGCCTCCTGGTCACGCATGGCGGCGACTTCCGCTGCCCAGGTTGTAAGCCGCTGTTGAATATGCAGCTCCGAGCTGGCCAAAACAGGCTCCCAAAGCCGCGGGCTGTTTATTTGCCAGGAGACGGGGGGAAAGTGCGCAGGACTAGAGTACAAAATAGGAGCATAGTCTGCTCGGGGAGAGCTGCAAAGCGTGCATTTGGGCGAGAAGGTACAGGGGTGAATAAGGGCAAGGCGCGCAGGGGAGAGGAAAGTGTGGGCCTGTAAATGGCGCCACGTATAATTAAATAATAATAATTGGTTCACCGGAAGGGAAAGGCGCTGTAACTGTCTCACTCGTTTTCTGTGGACACCGTTCCCTGAACCGGGCCATGAGGGACGGGAGGAAGGTGGGAGTTAATGTGGAAAGAGGAGCCGTAGTGGAGGGCTACAGAGTAATTTCGACCACCTGGGGATCTTTAACGTGCGCTGACATCGCACAGCACACGGACGCCACTTCGTTTCGCCTCCATCGAAACGCAGCCGCCGAGGTCGGGTTCGAACCCGGGAATTCCGGACAGTAGTCGGGCGTCTTACCACTGTGCCACCCCGGCGGCACAGTGGTGGTTAGATATGCACTAGTCAGGGGGAGGGAGGGAAAAGCGGGAGTTGCGATAGTGGAGGGTGATGTCATGGAAGGTGAGGAGGGTGTCAGTTCGGGCGGTTATCTCACGAGCGATGGAATTTGTCGTCTCATTTCCAGGGTGCCCTGCATGAGCCAGAACCCAGAAGAGTTGGATAGGACGGGAGGGGGGGTGGACTGCTTAAGAATGTTGAGCACAGAGGAAGAGATTCTACCCTTTGCAAAGTTGCGGACTGCGGTCTTGGAGTCGCTAAAAATGAAAAGGACCGGTGTGTTGGCAATGGCGAGGGCGATGGCTGTTGCCTCTGCCGCAGTGGAAGTGAGAGCATGGATAGAGGTGACGGAGAGGGGGGCTCGTGTATTAGAAACAGTGGCCAGGGCCTAGGAAGGATGCGAGAGGTAGGGTGCCGCATCAATATACACGGCGTCAGAACGTGTACCGTACTGGCACCAGAGGGTGGCATGATGCTCAGGGTGCATGTTATTGGGAAGGGGCTTGGCAGTGAGCGTGAAGAAGAGAGAGCTGGGCAAGAGAGGGGTGACACAGACAGGGGAGACAGGGGTTAAGTGATGGAAAGCGAGAAGGGCTCTACCAAGGTTGGTGCGAGATAAACGATCGAGTTGTGCCACGCGATGGGCCTCCACAAGTTCTGAAAGAGTACTGTGGACGCCCATCGCAGGCAGACGAGAAGTGGGAAACCCGAGAGCCTGTCTCGTGCCGAGAAAGACAAGGTCAACCATCTCATCCGCCACTCTACTGTCCGCACGAGGCAACGGAGGTGGGTCAGCTGCAGAGCCAGTAGCAGGCACGTGCAATTTCTTTTCCTTCTTCCTACAGCCACAACAACATAGCTGACGGCAGATGTGTGATGCCACATCCTTGACGTCACCCTAGAGTGACTTTAGTCTTTGGTACTTTCAAATTGCGCGCCAATCGCACTATCTGTCACTCGCGGAATCCCGCTATCATACTGTCAGCAGACAAGCGGAATTATAAAGAGCGTTTCACGACCCGGCGCGTGGCTAAACCCTCCTTGGCTTCCATGTCCAGCGCGTCTAAGTTCACCGGAGCTGGTTGGTTGGTTCATAGAAAGGGAAAGGCGCAGTATCTGTCTCACTTGCTCTGTGGACACCTGAACCGCGCCGTAAGGGAAGGGATGAAGGTGGGAGTGAAAGTGGATAGAGAGAAAGGGGGGCCATAGTGGAGGGCTACGCAGTTAACGTGCGCTGACATCGCACAGCACACGGACGCCACTTCATTATAATTCGTTTACAGGAAAAGAAAGGCGCAGCATCTGCTCGCGGAAGGAAAGAAGCGCCGCCCGGCGGCGTTGGAGCGCACTCGTTCCCGCTTGGCCCTCATAGCTGATGGCAGATGGGTGACGTCACATCCTTGACGTAACCCTAACTGACAGACAGCTATTTTTGTCTGGTACTTTCAACTTGCGCGGCAATCGCAGTATCTGTCGCGGAATCCCGCTTTCTTCCCAGTAGACAAACGGAATGATGAGCGTTTCACTACCCGAGACGTGGCTGAGCGGTAATGCGCTAGGTTGGGGATTCAAGGGATGGAGGCTCGATTCCCGGATGGTGACTATTTTTGTTTTTAATGAGGAGGAGTCGCACACCTCTTAAGCGTTGCTAGGCAACGATGAACGCTCGGAGTGTTCAAAGCAGTCAGATAACGTACCTAGTGCAACGAGGGATATCCTCAAAATTTCACCACTGCCAAAAAATATGCATCCGGTATTTCACGAAGGTAGGCGCAGAGATAGGCCCAGTGGCCCTACAAGTCAAATTTGAAGGTAGATCCGATGTGCTTTACATGGGCGCTTCCAAATACGATAGCAAGGCAGCACAGACAGCGGTAGTGGTTCGTGGGATTCGAGACTTGGTCTCGTGCTGCACCGTTCAGAACACAAGTTCAACAGAGGCAGAAGTTGTCATTGCTCTAGCACTAATACAAAAGGGTAGTGATTCTAAGGCAGCCATTAGGAATTATGTATGATATGGGCAGAATACCTGCTGCAGCCGCCAAAATTCTGAAAGAAGCAGAAATGCCAGGAGAGCGAATCGCACTGATCTGGCCCCTGGCTCATCAGGGCCTTGAGGGGAGAGAAGGCGCACGCGATCGCACGAGGGGTCACTTTCCGGACGATCGCCGTTGACGCGCCGCATCCACGCGGGGAACCCCTCCCGTTTGGTGATGAACTCGGAACGTTCATTTAAATAATTTCTCATTTCAAGCTCATTTATTCTCAAAAATTTCTAATTTAAATCAATCAATCTGAGTGCGCACCCTCCCCTATCGTTCGGCTCTGAGTGTACCCGCCCCCCTCTTCCAACGAGACTCCGGTTGCCGAAGCGCCGGCTCGAACTGGGGGAATGAAAGGGGGGCGGAGCTGGTTACGAGGCCGACGCCGACGACGACGCGAAACCCAGGAACAGGCGCCAAAGAGCTGCGCTCTAAAAAGTGAAAGACATTCTCTGTGTGGTAATTAATGGTGGAGAGTCCCCACGGAGTTACATCGAATGCAAATAGCGCGCTCCGCTGAACTTGCACTGTCTGAGATGCATCAAATTTTAATAAGCGGCGCTAGAGCTTACCGCTGATATCATCGCTCGGCAGGCCATAAGAGAGAGACAAAAAACTAAGAAACCTTCTTTAGTGTTTGCGAAACGCTATCCCGTCTAACCCTTAATGACCAAGCTTAAGTTTTCTCTTCATTTTTACTTTATACGTATCATGTACAAACTAGCCCAACAAGCTATGCTTTTTTTTATTCGAGGAGTTTGCCATTAGGCATAGTGAAAAGGGAGCGGGGAGGAGGAGGAAAGGAGAAAAAACATTTATTTAAACCCAATAACTAGGCACTAGTGATTAGGTGGTCGTGTTCAATTCAGGCGGCCTTCTCAGTCCAGTATGCCGACAGCTGCTGCTATCCCGCGCGCCCTCTCGATCAGCCGTTGCTGATCTTACAGGTGTGAGCTAGACAGAGCAGCTTCCCAAGAGGAGACGGTGGAGTGGGGAATGGGCGGGAAGCCTTCCGGCTTTGGACAAGCCCCTATGCAATGGTATAGTGTTGGTTTGGTGCTGGCACATGATTGGCAGATCGAAGGGTACCGCGATGGATAGAGGTTCGGGAATGTGTGCATTTGAAGTTGTCGCCACGTAGTGGCATCTGCTCTGGAGAGGGATTTGTGCGGTGCGGGAAGTGTTCTTCGTTGGTGTCTGTAGTATTCGAGGGTAAATGTGTACATGCGTGGTTCTGTGGTGGTTGATAGCTGAGAGCTTGATGATGGCCTCGGAGCATCTTCCTCTCCGGTTTCCGTATTAGCTGGTAATCGGCCGTCTTCAGTCTTCCCTCCTGGTGCCCGGCGAGTTAGTTCGCGGGCGAGCACGCTCGTTAACAGAAAGAAATACGTGACCTGGTGCCAAAAGTATTCGAATAAGCGACGTGTGCGCCTTTTCTTTGCACTGACGAAGGATTTGGTGGGTTTTGGGAGACAGCAGACCGGTTGAGAAGGCTCGGCATGCTGCCTGTGAGTCTGTGACAATAGTGCAGGTTTTCAAGTGTTTGTCCAGGGGGTTGGATGAGATGTATCGGATGGCGAGGGCTATGGCTGTCTCTTCCGCCGTTCTGATCGAGGTCGTGAGCATGGAGCCGGTTACTTGCACCTGACCGTCATCGTTCGTTACGGCCAGGCTCGCGGCAGGTTTGCCTGGGTAGCTTGCTGCGTCGGTGTATAATACGAATTCATTATTTCTTAATGTACGCTGAAGTGTTCGTACTGGGGCCCGCCGTCGGCCCACGTTAAGGTCTGGATGCATGTTTTTCGGGAGTGGGGCCACTTGGAGCTTTGCTCTCATTAAGGGGTCCATGGGCTCCGGATCTGGTGGTAAGGGGGTGCTGAGGGTTGGATACCCGAGTCTCGTGAGTAGGGTAAGTCCGGTGCATGTGTTTCGTAGTCTAGTTACTTGTCCTACCCGCTGTGCTTCAATCAATTCTTCCACCGTATTGAGAATGCCTAAGTGTAGAAGGCGTTGAGTGGCCGCGTGGGGAAGGACACCCAGTGCCGTCTTTATCGCCGACCGGAGTGCCGCGTTAAGGTTTTCCAGTTCGGCCCGATTGAGGTGATGGTACGGTAGGTGGTGCGTGAGGCAACTGATGAGCCCCTGTACTATGCGCAGCGTGTCCCTTTCCTTAAGACCGCTTCGTCGGTTGGAAACCAGTCTTATCATGTGGGTGATTTGAGACATTTGTTTACGGAGATGTACTGTGTGTGTGGCTCTACCATTAGACTGTACGTGTAGCCCGAGCAGCAGAAGCCTGTCCACTTGTGGGATTGGTGCACCTTTAAGGAAAAGATCGATCTCTGGAGGCTGTGTTCTCCTTTCATGGCTGTACTTGCTTATAACTAAGAGTTCAGACTTCTCCGCTGCGCAGGTTAGCCCGCCAGCGGCTGCGTACGTCTGGACCACGTCGATGGCTTCCTGAAGCGCCTCTTGCACATCGCCGTCAGCGCCCCCCCCCCCCGTGTCCCAGATTGTGACGTCATCCGCTTAGAGAGCATGACGACCCCGGGGGATGTTGTCTAGCAGAGGTGGCAGTTTTGCCATCGCCATATTGAAAAGAGTCGGAGAGAGGACCGAGCCCTGTGGCGTCCCTCGACCTGTAAGAGCGATATTGTCGGAGCGTAGTTCGCCTAGTCCTATGGTGACCGTGCGGTCTGTCATAAATGCTCTGATGCAGTTGTACATCCTATTCACACAATGGGACGATGCCAGGTTGTCAAGGATGAGGTCATGTGCAACGTAATCGAAAGCACCTTTTAAGTCGAGCGCAAGTATCGCCCTCGTTTGAAACTTGCTAGGATGGTCCATTACTTCCTCCTTCAGTTACAGCATGACATCGTGTGTGGATAAATTTGGTCGGAAACCAAACAGCGTGTCCTGGAAGAGTCTTCGTGCTTCGAGGTGGGGGTGGAGCCGGGATAATACGATGTGCTCGAACAGTTTTCCGATACACGAGGTGAGTGAGATTGATCGAAGAGTTGCGAATGAGAGTTGTTTGCCAGGTTTGGGAATGAGCGTAATTTCGGCGTGCTTCAACTCTTGAGGGAGGGCTCCCGTCGTCCAGGCTTTATTGTACAACGACGTCAGCTGGGAGATTATTTGGTCGTCCAGGTTTCTAAGTACCTTGTATTGGACGCCATCCGTACCCGGCGCCGTATTCTTCGTGACATTTTGTAGACCTGCTCGGACTTCGGCCTCTATTACGCCAGCATCGAATGGACTGTTCTCGTCCTCGTAGGGGTAGTTCTTGTACTGGTGGTGCGGGCCAGAGCTGATGTAGCGCTGTTCTAGTTGGGCGAGGACAGCGTCGTCGTCACACTGCTCCTTGCGCAAGAGCGTATGTATCGCCTTGCTCGTCTCGGATTTGGATTGTTTGGGGTTGCGTAAAGCGCGGAGCAGCGACAACGTACGAGCCATGCCGAGAGTGCCTTTGAGATGGTTGCAGAAGCGGTGTCAGTTGTTATTTGTCAGCTCGGCAGCATAGGTCTCTGCTTCGGCAGTGATTTGGGCTATTCTTAGCTTGAGCTTCCTGTTGTGTTCTTGCCATTTCAACCTCTTGACGAGCCCCCTGCGAGCCTCCCACAGGTGGAGCAGGTGGTTGTCTACGTCAGGTGCAGTGGTAGTGGCTGAGACCGTAGTGGCTCGTCGTAGGTCTTTTCGTATTTCTTGCACCCATTCCGGAAGGGGGCAAAGGTGAGGGCGGCCCCGTTACAGCCTCTCTACGTCGCGGTCCCCTTTGTCTGTCGATCCCGGAGGAAGGAGTTCCAGTTGGTTAATCTTATCTTGCGACCAACCTTGCGGGTGCCGGCTGTTTCAATATCGGCGGTTATTATGTAATGATCGCTACCCAACGTCTCTCCCAAGTTCGACCACGTGCTCGGGGTATTTGCTCTGGCCAGTGTGAGATCGGGGCACGTGTCCCTGTTCACACTGTTTTCCATGCGGGTGGGTTTCTCCGGTTCCGTTAGTAGGGTGAGCTGATTTCTGGCGATAGTCAGGGCAAGTTTGCAGCCATTCGGGGTCTCCGATTCGTAGCCCCACATTGGATGGGCCGCGTTGAAGTATCCCACAATTATAACTTGGTTCCTCTTGCTGGCTAATTCTAGGATCGCTTCTAATATTTCGTCGAATGCATCCCGTTTTCCTCCTTTAGGTGGCCTGTGCAAGTTAAGGATGAACAGGGATGCCTGGCTGGGTTTGGCGGGACCACCTCGAGCAGAACGTGCGCGATGTGCGTGTTCTCGATAGTGTGTTCTATAGCGGTGAGGTGCTTGGATACCAAGGTAGCTACTTTGTGTGGCGTCGTGTCTGCTTCGTCGTGCATTCTTGGCTTATTGGTGCGTGCTGTGAAGCCTGTGAGGGTGGGTTCGCTGTTTAGTTCTTTCATTGCTATTATATCTGGAGGGGAAAGGGGGAGGAAGGGTTAGATAGACTGGCTAGGTACTGTGTGAGGAGTCCCTAGCGTCGGTATCCTCGACAGTTCCGCTGCCATAGCCGAATGGGCGGATGGCCTACTTGTATTTTTCTTTTAGTTTTTCGTTCAGGGCTGCTATTCATGTTGTTGGTGGTGGTGATTATGAGGCTGAGGCGTCAGATATGGCTT
>JAJIZL010039469.1:20594-45024 GCA_023969395.1 Amblyomma maculatum
ACTGCCGCTTTTACTTCTTTTGTAGGCCACAGGATCTCCGGTTCCAGGTTGAGATACACACCTAAGGTTATTATTATTTTTCACTATGTGGTTATTATCCTGTGACTATGTACTCCCCGCCCTAACCCCTCCTTTTAAGAATTGTCCCCCTAGATATATGCCTTATCAGGGCCCTTTGCATAGCCTCCCTTTGTAAAGTGCATCTTCACCAAACCGTCTTTAGTGGTGACTAATCACCTAACCGGCATAGTAGTCTTTTTTTTCCTGGTACTGCCGCTTTTACTTCTTTTGCAGGCTACAGAATCCCTGGTTCCATGGCTGATCAGTACATACTCAAGATGTTTTTTTTTCCCACTTCATGACCCACTTTCTGCTCACCCATCTTCTCCTCCCCACTCTTTCGCACCCACTTTCCCCTCCCCAGCGCTTCTTCTTCGGAAGCAAAAGCGTATTTAAACCCCTGCCAGTGATGATCCCTATGCCCAGACGAAGACAAGTCCACTTGTCGAAACGTTGGCTCATCTGCGGACTGAGGCGTACCCCATTTACCCTTGTCCGGTTCTTCTTTTTTATACTGTTAATAACTAGGCAATGCAGGAGCGGTAGGAGGCAGCTCTGACCAGTTCGGGCGCAAAGGTGAAAAAGAACTCATCGAAAGAGCGCGGACAGCAGCCTACGCCAATGGGGTTCCGGACTTAGGACCCCAACCACCGCTACAAACTCCTAACCATTTTCATTAAAATATTTTTACCACCACCAACCATTGACGACAGATGAGGCGCTAAAATTGTGCCTGGTACACTATCCGCGGCTGAAGGATGGAGCGCGTACGAGCCGACGAGCAGTGTCAGAACGCGCTTCACCTGAGCGCATAGCTATGCGACGAGTCAAGTATAGCGTGATCCGATTTACGGGTAGCGTTTAGCCAAGATGTTCCATTCCCAGATGTATGAAGAAGACCTAGCACACGAACACCTTCGAAATACTTGATGAATTTCAGAATTATCCACCGTAAAAGAGAAAGGGGCTGCTTTCCGTAAGCCTGATTTTTTTCCTATGCGAATAAAGCATGATTTATTGTTACGCAATATGGACAGACAGGGAGTTGAGATGTTAAAACATCCAGCGTGGTTTGGAGCGCCGACTGTTATACGGACGCATCTGGATGACAGGACCACAAGGTCACGTCGTCGGCGTACGCAAGAACGCGTACAGAAAGCATGTTTTCTAGTACTCGGACAAGAGGAATATAAGCCACGTTAAATAATGTGGGGGTGAGGTCGGATCCCTGGGGCACCCCCCAGTTGGAGGTAATTGTAAAGTGACCAAAAGGCTTCCCATGCACACGAATACTAAATGTTCTGTTTATTAAAAAGGAGTGAATTCATACATGAAAGCGATTCGGGAGACCGAGATCACGAAGGGTGCTAAGGATTGCGGAGAGAGGGGCGTTGTCATATATGCCTTTGCGATGTCTGTAGCGATCACAGCACGAACCAAATGACTCTGGCGAGAACGGTTAAGTACATCCGCAGTGAAAACTGCGTCCGTCTTCTGTTGCAATTTGAGGACGGAAGCCGTTTTGAGATTCTGTACAACAAGCATTTGATTCCAACCACCATGAAAGCGAGCTCCTAGAATGTGTTCGTAAGATAGTGGGGTAAGGGAAATAGGGCGGAGGGCCGTTAGAGAGACTGGCGATAGACCTGATTTTGGTATTGGCACAACAATACAGCTGAAACTCGATTTAACGAAGTTGAGAGGAGCCGTGAATTATTTCGTTAAATGGGGAAATTTGTTAAATCGAGTGAGAAATTTCTCAGTTCTATAATTTGGTACATTCGATTATAAGGTGCGGCGGCACCCAAAAAGCTACCACGGCATCATACTTGTGAAGCCTGAATGCTCTCAAAATAAAAGCGGCCCGCAAAAATGACCGGCGCCGTTAGATACGAAACAAAAATTGTTACTCATCAAGAAGAGCCCGAGAGGACTACAAATTTATTTTCCAGCAATCAAGTCGGCGATGTTGCCTGTGCGCGCTTTGTGAGCAATGACTGCACCGATTTCGTATAGGTCTGAAGTGCTACGTATAGCACTGTAGGCCTAACAAGCTGAGCTTGAGAGAAGCATGCACTCAAAGGCACGGGGAAATATCCGCACAAGCACAATGGTGAACGAACCGCGCAAAGCACGCCACCAAAAAAAGGCACCGAATAGCAGTACCGCCCCTTGTAATGCGACAAGAGACTTTTATTTTACCGCTGTCACCATCTGGTGAATTCAACTGATCTGTACAACTCTTGTTTAGCGCCGCGTAGTTTAAAAAAAAATAATAATAATAATATGCGATGTTACCTTGGGCTCGCAATAAAAAAAAATTTGGCTGTGCTCTCTACAACTAAACCAAAAATAGCTCCTTTCCACCTTCATTTTTCGAAAAAAGGTTCGTTAAATCGGGACAGATCACGGAATCGATTTCGTTATTTCGAGTTACTCAAAGCATTGGATCCTATGGGCGTCTGAGGGGGAATTACAATATCTTCATTAAACTGGGACTTTCGTTAAATCGCGTTTCGTTAAATCGAGTTTTGACTGTAGAATGTTTCCACTCTCCCGGAATTACTCCAGAATGCCACACTTCATTCAATGTATCAAACAGACAGTAAACCCGACCCTTCCAAATTTCGGAACAAGGAATTAGATATGCCATCGTGTCCGGGGGCATTGTTCGACTTCAGGTGGTCTATGGAGGCTAGCAATTCTGCCATAGTGAAATCTGTAGTAATATCATCAAGGGGCTCAACCATTGATAACAGAGGAGGAGGAGTGGGAATACAATCATGGTTTGGGAAAAACTGGTGGGCTGCTTGATGTGCAAATGAAGCTTCATCCACATTCATATTAGCTTTCCATTCTAAGCGTTTGACACCTTGTACTTTATTTTTTTCCAGTGTTTTATTTTTCAATTATTTAAAGTCACGGACTAATTAAAGATTTTAATATTTTCTTATACAGCATTATCAAACATTGGGTTTTCATTCTGAGCATTTATACACATTGATACTTCCATTCTTCAATTTGTTTTTCATATTTAGTCAATTCCATTAGTTAAGTCGCCAGTTACATGTCTTAAAAATTCTTAACTCCGCCGCAGTGGCGCCGTTTTACGGCGCTCGACTACTGTTCCTAAGGGTGCGGGATCAAATCCGGGCCTCGAGCGCAGTAAGCTTTAAAGCCCTTATTATTCCTTTTTACAATATTTCCGATATCTGTCGCCTGGTGACGCTGCTCAGAGGACCCTACCGTAGAGGAGACGGAATTACGCCTCACCGAACCATCTGGCATTCAAGATGCAACCATAAGATGGCTCGTCTTTAAAGCAACAACATAGCTAGACATAGTGAGTAGCGCATCTTAATTCTCCTTCTTTAGCGTGAGGATTATAGTAGTAATGATGATTGGCTTGTCAGCGACGCATTCGGGCGAGCGTGTACTCATCACTGGACTAGATTAGATTGGACTGCATTGATTAGATTGGATTATATTGGACTGGTTTGGATTCGACAGGCTTGGATTGAATTGGACAGAATTGGTTGGATTGTATTTTTTCGGGAATGAACTGTACTGGATTGGTGTGGATTGGTTTGGACTAGATTAGACTGGATTTGATTGTATTACAGTGAATTGGGTGGGATTAGATTGGATTGGAGAGGAGTAGGCAGCCCAGCGTCATTATTAATTAAACAGCGCGAACACGAAGACAAAGGGCAAGATAAAAGAAAGCCACAGTACAAGCATTTAATAAATAATGAATGTATGCCACCTCGCCCATCAAAGCATCTTGGTAAGCCCAGCACCAGGCACACATGCTTTCGCTACGCATATTCTGGCCTAGCTGAGCTAAGCCTCCGCCATTTTTAGTAGACATTAGGATTGACATGTGCCCTGAAAGTAACCAAAACTGAAAACGCACACGGTTACGAACAGTACACAGAGAGAAGTTTTATTTACAGCAAACGAAACGTACAGGAAGGTTCTTGAAAGGATACAAGCACCCAAACATATGTTAGATATCGTAGGGTCTAGCACATTACAATTCACTCCAATTCTGCAGTGCCGTACAATTTTAGTACGTTACACAATAAAATTCATTATGGTTCCACAATATAATACATTTATAATACGGTATGGTAAGTATATCTTTAATGAAATGCCGGGAAACCAAGGTTTAATGCGTCATGACGCTGGCCAAGCGTTGAGCTTGGGTTGTACCCTATTCTACATTACCTCATTTTTGCCCGTTTGTGTGGGCCGTGAGGCTATAGTGCTTTTCGAGCGCACCCCGGACCTGCTAGACGGCCCATAGTTGACCGTCCTTGTCTGTACTTTGTACAGCACATTGAAGGTCGGGCGGGTATGTATTGGAAATAGCTTCGGTCGTGAACCTGGCACAGTCCCACATGATTAGCCATTGGTCCGCCGGACCCACTTCACATACACTGCACACATCACTCGTGTAGATGTCTAGGTGAAGGACGAGTAACAATGCCGGGGCGAGGAGTGATCCGGTTTGTATTTGCCTTAGGTTGACCGCCTCCCCCCGAATGAGTGGCGGGTGAAGAGGCGTCATTGTTCGTCAAGCTAGGCGGTAAAACTTAGTAACTTTCTCGTAATTGGTAATTCGGTCTTTTGTTTCGGTTCACCAGTCGGGACGGTCACTTTCGGGGGCGCGGAAGGTAAGCGCCCGCGCCGCCGAATGGGCCGTCTCGTTGTGATTCGGTGAGGTAGCCCACTCGCCCGCGTGCGCCGGGAACCACTTGATGCGGATGGTGCTGCCGCGGTGTTGGAGCTGGAGACTACCGGAGCCACACTCGCCCCTTGGCAAAGTTGCGCACGACGTTCCTCAAATTGCTGAACACGGTGTGACACTCGGCCTCCGAGATCGCCAGTGCGATGGCAACCTCCTCGGCGTCTGTGGCGTCCGTGCACCGTACGCTCGCTGCCATTGCATTGATGCCTCTACATGCCGCAATGGCTACTGCCATGAATCCTGCTCGATTGTATTCCGCTGCGGCCACGTACCGGGCGTGCGGGTCTAGGGCGTGTTGCTCGGCGAGGACTTTGGCCCGCGCCTGTCTCCGTTCTTGGTTGTGCTCGGGGTGCACGTTCTTCGGGATGGGGTCCACGTGGAAGTGAGCCCGCGCCTCCTCACTTAGCTCGCTTGAAGGGTGACTGCGAGCTCGGGGGTTGTAACCCAAGGACGTCAGTATACTGCGGTCAGTCTTGGTGGTCGAGAGGCGTTCCATTTGCGCAGTGAGCTGCGCATCGGATATTTCTTCTAAGGTGTTAGGGAGGCCGAGCTGCAGAAGCCGAGCCATACTAGTGGTCCCTATTAATCCCAGCGCACTCTTGTACACTCGCCTGATCAGCATAGTTATCTTTGTCCTGTCAGGACCTGCCAGTTCAGGTAGGCCGCAACATAGGCCAGCACAATACAGTTAAGACTATCACATTTCAAAATAAATGGGCCGGCATGACCAGCCCAGCCGGCAGGATGACTAAGTATCACGTGTGCCAGCGCTGCAGAAAGTGCGCCTCTCCATCGGCATATGACTGTTCCCCAAGGGAGCTTCTCTCTGGCACGGACGCTAGCGGTCGCATTCTACATGCGTTCCGCGTTCTTCGAGCATTTTCGCCCGTTTTTCGCCACCGACTACCCCCGAATTTGCGCCAGACCCTTCGCTACCTATCCGGCGTGGACTGTGCAAATTTCAACGATTTTAGGCGAGATTTGTTGTCTCTACAATCAATTTCCTGCGGCCAAACCTGACCGAGGGAGGTAGGCCTAATGGCTGCGCACGTTTAGGGCGTGCCCGCTCCCAGCTGTGGCGGCTGCGGCCGCCTCACTGCGACTCGCCTCCACACCCTCAAGCTCAGAGATGCCGTATTCCGTCACCGGCACGGACATTTCGCCTGCGGACCTAGCCGACGGCACATGGACCGCGCTTGAAATGCAACGCCGATACCGCCTACCGACACCAGCGGATACGCCGCCGGCCAACGCTCCAGCGTCTGATGCCACTACAGCTCACTCAAGCCAGCGTCTCCGCAGCCGCCCACCGCCACCTCCGAAAAAACGACCACTCCCTCGCCTGCCGACGGATGACTACAAAATCATCCTTCGCCCTCAAGGTACATATGTTATGTTGAGGCAGAAAAGGAAAGAAAAATAAAGAGCCTCGGCCCGTGACCCTCAAGGTACAGTCGACCTGAACGCCGTTGGCCCCGCCAAACTGGCCATATCTATTTATGACGCTGCTCAGATCGACGGCCGCGTGGCCATCACCGCCGACGAAGTTAGAACCCACCCGAGCAACAACACCGTCACGGTCAGCGCTCCGGACAAGGATCGCGTTCTCCTCTACGCCAGGGTCCAAACAATCACCCTAGACAATGTCGCCATCCCGGTCGCCACGTACGCCCCAGCCCACGACAACTCGGTGAAGGGAATAATCTACAGAGCCCACAGCCATGAGACCGACGCAGAGATTCAGGCTGAGCTCAAAGCCAGGAACCCGGACCTCACAGTGGTAGCCGCGCGCCGCATGGACCGCACACGTCACTTCGTGATCACAATCGCCGGTGCCAAGTTACCCCAATACATGCGGTACCTTGGCTTTACTTTCGAAGTTTTTCCGTACAAAAGCCGCCCGGAGGCGTGCTTTAACTGCCGCAAGCTCGGCCACAGAGCGAATGTATGCCCCCATCCAAGAAAGCCAATCTGCCGCCGCTGCGGCACTGCGCACGATCCTCCCCCGGACGGCCAACCACCGACATGCCAGGTGTCGTGTATTGTCTGTAAGGGAGGCCACCCTACAGGCAGCAGAAACTGTAAATACCGCTTCATACAATCCACTCCAGCCAAGTCCTCTTCACCAACCACCGACATTGACAGCGACGCGGACGAGACAAACCCTGGACGCCAGTCTCGGCCCCGCGACCGTACCCAGAGTCGCCACCAGTCTCCTCGGGATCAATCCTTCCCCGCACTCAGCAGTGACAGCCGTTCCAGCCGGAGCCGTTCCGTCTCCGCCTCACGAAGCCCCCGGGCCAGACCCCATACTGAACAGGCCAAGACAGTAAAGCAGGTCGCCTGGAAACCCCCCACAGAACTCACCGCCACGTCTCCTGACTCGCAGGTAAGGGAGCTGGCAGACATGGTAAAGAAACTATAACTTCAACTAGCTCAAGCGAATGCGAAAATTCAAACATTAGAATCTGCGCAAATGAACGCTAGGTTGCAACCGCAGCAGGTGGCTCGCGCTCCTACCTCTGACGTAGTCAGTGATCCAAGCATGAATAACAACGAACCTAAGCGCCCAAAACGTAAAGCGTCTCCCCCCCCTTCATTAGCAGACATCGACGCCAATTTTGAGGCCTCCGCTGCGCGTATGTCCAAAGTTGAGGACACCCTACTGCAACTCACTCCCATGATCGACCGGCTCGCAGAGAGCTACGCTACAAAGGCAGCAAATATTCAAGCCCTTACAGCCCGCCTCGATGCCATCACCAGCCCACTACAGCCCACCACCCCTCCGAAATCTGCAACCCCTCCAAATCCCGCTACCTATCCACCATCCGTTATTGTCGCCACGTCGGAAAGTGCAGCCTCGTGCACCCGTGCAGGAGGTATTCTAAAATCACCTATGGCACTCTCGCAGTGCCCCGAACCATACGCCAAACGCGATGGCTAATTCCCCCATCATAGTCTGGCAATGGAACTGCAGGGGCTTCAAGGCAAAGCGGCGGGCCTTGGAGCACTCCCTGCAGGCCCAGCCGCGTACCCCTCACACAATAGCACTCCAAGAAACATACACAGACACTAAACTTGTTAGTTACGCCGCATACAACCAGCAAAAAACCCACAGCCAAAGACCCAACACCGCGATACTGGTCCATAGAAATCTAACCGCTAATCAACTGGATTTGAACTCCCGCACACCTTCATACAGGTCCTCCCGAATACCCGATCACAAGCCCCTATTCATATCCTAAATGTCTACAGCCCCCCAGCGACAAGACCACACGAGTAACCAACCTTATCCGCAAGGCCTGCATGGTCGCAAGCACAGGAAGGCTCCTCATACTTGGTGACTTTAACGCGCCGCACGAGCAGTGGGGCTATCCCCACAGAACATATGCGGCCGTAAAGGAGCTAAAGTATGGGAAACCGCCCAGACAATGGGACTTACACTACTCAGCGACCCCGACAGACCCACCCGCATAGGTAACAGCATCACACAGGACAGCTGTCCTGACCTCACTTTTGCTCGAAACATCACAGATGCGCGATGGGAAAATCACGGCATGAACATAGGCAGCGACCATTATGTTCTCAGCACGACATTCACAGCCACACACAGCAAAGCCCCTCACCGCACAGTCAAGCACACCAACTGGGACGCGTTCAGATACGTACGTACTAAACGTGCACCGATCCCCATCGAGGACCTGGACACCTGGACAGCCTCACTACTCCAGGATGCCGAAAATGCCACTTCCACGACTACACAAGAGGAGGATGGCCCCAACCTTGATGCCAAACTCATCCACATGTGGGAAGAACAGCATAGCCTTCACGCTCGCTGGCTCCGACGCAAACATAACCGCCCTCTCAAACTTCGCCTCGCACGCCTTGAGCGAGAAATCGAAACTTACACCACCAAGCTTAGCCGGGAACAATGGCATCAAACATGCGACCGCCTAAACGGACAGCTAGGCTGTAAAAACTCATGGTATCTGCCTAAACATCTTGATCCGACCCACACTAAGGCCACATCCCACAAGAACCTCGCCCGCGTAATACACGCTTTTCAGGGCACAAATGAGGAACTGCTCGACACTCTGACAGACTAGTACATTAACACCTCGACCGAAATCCCCATCCCCGCGGCATACACGGGCATACCATCAAAGGCCAACGCCAGGCCTAATCCCAGTTTGGTTGTCACACGCACTGAAAATTCCGACAACCCCGACAGCCAGCAGGTAAAAGAAATGCTGAAACAGCTGGTTCGTTCAATGCGGGTGCTGCTCTCCAGCATCAACACGCAAACAGCAAAGTTTGCTGTTCAGTTTTTGGACGCATTTGAGCCGCTCTTGGCGGCATTGCAATAATTCACAATGGCGCAACAAACTAACCCCACCTCTGTGACGATGCACTTGCGCCGCAGTGTAGTGTGCAATGGAATGCCCGAGGCCTGCGTGGTCGGCTGAGTGACTTCCGACAGCGGGTACAGAAGTACCGCTTTCCTGTGATTGTGATCTGTGAGCCCAACATGCCGGCTGCTTTCCGCCTTTCTGGATATGTTCTGCTATGGTCTAGAGAAGCAAACGAAACAAGCAAAGTGCTGGTATGTGTACGCCAAGACATTGCGCCCGTCCGCCATGCTCTGCAGCCCCACAACACGAACCACTACATTTGTTTGACGTTAACCCTGAAAGGACGAGTATGTTCTGTAATAGGCGCTTATAATCCACCGAGGGATGGCTTGGACAAATCATATCTATTTTCAACAATCCAGTGTTGTGCAGCTCCTCGTATTATTGTGGGGGACTTTAATGCTCACCACCCTCAGTGGGGTACTGCAATAATGAGCAATAGAGGAAGAGACCTGGCAGATTTTATGCATACGCAAGATCTCGTCAATAAAAACGACGGCTCACCGACGTTTCTACGCGGAACAACCTACAGCAGCTGCTTGTATGCGGCGTTTGCTTCCAGAAGCCTCCATCCCTCCGTTTCTTGGTGTAGTGATGTGGAAACACATGGGAGTGATCACATACCAATGTACATATGCATCAAGTGGTTTGCACCTGCCACTTCACCTCGTGTGCAATACACAGACTGGCCCGCCTTTAGGGCAGCGGTGGAGACTTCCAGCGTGGACCTCCAGTCACCATCTCAAATAGAGGGGCTCACTACTTCCTCTCTCAGTGAGAACACTCGCTATGTTAGTGTGCCGGTGTCAGTGTCCAGCATCGACGTGGAATTCGAGCGGCTTCGCGCGATCCGTCGGCGGGCTGAAAGGAAGTACAGAAGAACGAAATCCGCGCAAGATCTCGCACTTTCTCGCCGAGCTAAACAAAACGTTTTCCGTCACCTGGAGAGGTTAGGACGACAACGTTGGAGACAGTTCTGCTCATCACAGGATCCCCGTAAGCCCCTGTCGCGTATCTGGCATGTTGCGAGAAGCTAGCGCACACCTCCGCGAGAAAGGCACCCTTTTCGGGCCCTGGCCCTTTACCAACGCCGCAATGAAGTTGACGTAGCTGAAGATTTTTGTAAAATGGTTGTGGGCACAAACCAGGCACAGTTACCAATTTCAGAGGTTTTTGCACCACCTTCGCCGAATGATCAGTACGACGTGCCCTTTACAATAGCTGAATTAGACGCCGCTCTTGCTTCTTGTCGGCATTCATCTGCACCTCGTCCTGACGGGATTACTTATTCAACCTTATCGAACCTAGGCAAGGATGGTAGAACTGCACTACTTAATTATTTCAATGATATATGGGCTTCTAGTACTGTTCCTGAACACTGGAAAATTAGCCGCCTGGTTGCTCTTTTGAAGCCTGGAAAGCCTCCTCTCGAACTTACCTCATACCGGCCAGTTGCCCTAGCAAGCTCTGTTGGAAAGGTTATGGAGCGCATGGTGCTGGCAAGACTTGAGTGGTATCTAGAGAGTAATGATCTTTATTCGAATATGATGACTGGATTTCGCCGCGGACGCTCTTCCATTGACAGCGTCATCGACCGTGTGGCGACAGTAGAACACGAAAAGCGTCACCGTCGACTAGTAGCTGCTGCACTTTTAAATATAAAGGGAGCTTATGACAACGTCCTCCATGAAGCTATTCTTGATGGACTTGATGACGTGGAAGTTGGTGACCGGCTGTACTTGTGGATTGTAAGCTATCTCAGCGTCCGCTCTGTTTACATGACTACGCCTGAATGAGATACTACCCACTTTCAGGTCGGTCGTGGAGTTCCACAGGGAGGAATTCTCAGCCCAACTTTATTTAACGTTGCGCTAATTGGCCTGGTGAGTGAACTGCCAACTAACATCCACATAAGTGCATATGCTGACGACATCTGCATCTGGGCCTCTGGTTCGACGCGCCCACAACTACGTGCGAGACTGCAATGAGCTGTGTCATCAACATCGATGTACTTACAGCGTCAAGGTTTATTTTTTTCGGCAGAAAAGTTTGCAGTGATTGCGTTTACGGGAAAATGTGTCAGCCGCTACCCGATTACCCTTCATGGAGTCTTAATACCATACGTCTCCAGGCACAGATTCTTGGGAGTAATTATTGACCATCGACTATCTTGGTCGAAACATATTGCTATGGTGAAGAAGAGGCTAATTAATTTTTGCCATGTACTTCGTTACATAGCTGGCATCAAGTGGGGTCCAACTGAGCGCTCCTTAATACGGCTTTACGAGGCTCTGTTTGTTGGCTACATCCGGCACAGTCTCCCAGTACTCTCTAGTATGAGCATTTCCTGCTTGCGGACTTTAGAGAGCGTGCAAGATCAGGCACTGAAAATATGCCTTGGACTGCCCATATGCACCTCTAACAAAGGCACAATTGAAGAGGCAGACGCTCGCCCAATGTCCATATACTTGTCACACGAACCACTTCGTGTATATTTACGAGCACTTACACGACACCGTTTTCACCCACTCAGCAAGATTTTGGATGAGAGGCCGGACTGCAGTTTTACAAGTGCACTCCGCTGCCATCAGTCGGAAGTACCGACAGGATATGCCCTCCCATACCGTCCCACCCAACCACCATGGACGATGGATAAACCTTTGGTGCACCTTCGTGTTCCCGGAATACTAAAGAAATCAATGGTACCAATTAGTGGACTCAAACAACTTACTCTGGCACACATCTGGTCAGAATATCCCAGTTATATTCACGTATACACCGATGGATCTGTGTCAGCACAGGCATCCGCTGCAGCTGTGGTCATACCAGCTCAGAAAACGACTCTGCATTTCCTTTTGGGACATACCTCTACATCAACCGCTGCCGAACTTGTAGCCATTCGAGAATCTATTCGCTATATATGTGGGGAACCACCTCAAAAATGGTGTATATTCACGGACTCGAAGACTGCATTACAAATTTTGGAAAACTTATTACGCCACACTGCCTATCAGTCCCTGGCACTAAACATTATGGAGCTCATCACATCTGCCCAGCTGCAAGGCCACATGATAATGTTTCAATGGATTCCTGCCCACTGCGGCCTCCATGGGAATGAGCAGGCCGATGTTGAAGCGAAAAGCGCACACATCAATGGCTTCCAAACAGCTGTGCCTTTTTCAAGGGCGGATACGACGTGTCTTCTAAAGAGTTATATGAACATTGCTACAGCAACTTACTGGGCTCAACCAGACGCCCGACACATCCGTCTAAGAAGGCTCGATTGAACATTCAAATTTATTGTTCCGCGTGATATTCCGCGTCATCAGACATGCTTGATACATCGACTTCGTTTAAACGTGGCTTTCAAGCGCAAGTACTTACATTTAATTGGACAGATGGACTCACCGGAATGTTCAACTTGTGGCATCCCAGAGACTGTGGACCATGTATTAATGGTGTGCCCAGAGTATGCGAACGAAAGAAATGTGCTAGCTGCTTCCTTGAAGCGTTTAGACAAGAGGCCTCTGTCGGAGGAACTGCTGCTGGGCGCTTGGCAGGACAAGGGGAAGGGCGTCCAGGCAGTGCGCGCTCTTTGCCGTTATTTGAGTGCCAGCGGACTTGATTCACGTTTGTAAAGCAAGCTGCTGTGTCTGTATATATATTTCATATGCCTTCTCCCACGTCGTCACCCATCATGACCTTCTTTCTTCTCTCCTTCCCCTTCCCCAGTGCAGAGTAGCAGGCCAGATTTGAATTATTCGGGCCAACCTCTCTGCCTTTTCCTTTCAATAAATCCATCTATCTATCTAAACACCGACATGGACAGGGACATCACAACAGCCGAAGTTCATGCAGCCCTCAATCACATCAAGACCACCGCCGCCGCAGGTAACGATCATATAACTAACAAAATGCTCCGTAACCTCGATGACCAGTCCATCGATGCACTCACGGAACTTTTCAACACCCATTGGCATGATGGTCGCCTTCCGGATACCTGGAATCATGCCAAAGTGATCTTAATTCCTAAACCGGGCAAAAAAACTTGAGCTCGACAATCTCCGACCTATTTCCCTTACATCTTGTCTCGGTAAGGTGATGGAACACGTTATCCTTAACAGGCTCAAAAACCACGCAGACAAAGAAGATCTCCTTCCGCCCACTATGATTGGGTTCAGAGCCGGACTCTCCCCTCAAGACATCATGTGGCAAATACAACATGACATACTCGACCAGGTCCCATCCGGGCCACACGGACGATTCTCGGCCTCGATATTAGCAAGGCGTTTGACAACGTATCACACGCCTCCATTTTGACAAATCTCGCTCAGATGAATGTAGGCACCCGTACCTACAATTACATCGCGAACTTCCTACACAACCGCACCGCAGAACTCCACATTGGCGAACTCATCAGTGACAAGAATACCCTGGGCACCAGAGGAACCCCACAAGGTGCAGTCCTCTCCCCTTTCCTCTTTAATGTCACCATGAGGGGCCTTCCCCCAATTTTAAACGCCATTCCTCACGTAAAACACTCCCTATACGCCGACCTCTAGACCAACTCTGGTTCAGACGGGGACATCCAGAGTTCCCTCCAGACAGCCATTGACACTGTCCACACCTATGTACAGGCGAACGGCCTCACATGCTCCCCAACAAAATCGGAGCTGCTTGTCATCCGCGACAGGAGAGTGCGCAGACCGGCTCCCGCAGCGCTTGAGCTCATCACGCTCCACATCGACACCCACCCTATACCTTCCGTCCAGACCATTCGTGTCCTGGGCATGCTAATACAGAACAATACACAGAACTCCGAAGCAATACAACGCCTCCGCACCACAGCTCACCAAATAATCGGCCTTATTCGCCGTATCTCCACACGTCGTAGAGGCATGATGGAGGATGACCTCTGCCGGCTAACACAGGCATTCCTCGTTAGCAGGATAGTATACTCCTATCCCGACTATCACCTTCGCCGAAAAGATGAGGAGGCAGTTAACAGCATCATCCGCTCGGTGTACAAAGCTGCCCTAGGGTTGCCACAATATGCTAGCACACGACACCTTTTACAACTGGGGATTTACAACACTCTTTCCGAACTTATAGACGCACACAAGACAGCCCAAATTCATCGGCTCTCCAGGACAAATCACGGCCGTCTCATCCTTGACCGGTTAAACGTCAACCCAATAGGCGATCCCCATCCCACAGCCCCCCTCCCGACATGTGTACACAGCCGCCTCGTTGTCAAACCAGTACCAAAAAACAAGCTCCCTGGCCGACACGACGCGCGCCGTCAACACAAAGCCAGGGCACTCGATGAAACCTACCATATCGATGAACGCGCAACATATGTGGACGCGGCAAGGCAAGATGCAACAACATATGTGGCCTGTGTTACCACGCCGCAATCTACACTGATCTCCGCCGCCACGGTGCGTGCCTCCTCCCCCACCGCAGCGGAAGAAACAGCTATAGCGCTGGCCATCGCTGACCCGCGTACGCGTACAGCCCTTAGTGACTCAAAAAGAGCAATTCTAAATTTCTCGGCAGGCTACATCTGCCTTCCTGCTGCACGCATCCTGCGCGGCTACACTCCCGACCACAAAATTAACCTAGTCTGGGTACCCGCCCACGCGGGCAACTCTGGAAACGATGGGGCCGACCAACTTGCCCGAGGATTAACAATCCGGGCGGTCGGTCTCACGCATCTAGACGCACTCGCTGAAGTCCCCCAGACTTTCGCCGAAATTACCAATTTACACAAAGAGACCCGACGCCTTTTCCCGCCTCCCCACCCCGACCTCGACCGAGCACAAGCCACCCGGCTGCGCAGATTACAGACACACTCATTTCTTAGTCACTCCAGGCTATCACTAATTACTAACGGGGAATACGACCCCGCATGTCCAAATTGTAACAACGGAGAACCCGCTACTCAGGCGCACATCCTCTGGGGATGCGTAAATAACCCGCCCCCAAGGGCCCTCCTGCCAGCTCCCTCTGCGGAAAGCTGGCACCAACTCCTTACCAAGCCAGACAGGAACACACAACTTTTACTCATTTCGTGGGCCCAGGATGTCGCCCCCAGCGGGGGCCACACAGGACCCATCTGCCCTAATTCACAACATCTGGGGCAAATAAAGTTGTCTCTCTCTCTCTCTCCCCAAGGTATTTCCATACGATGAGGCGCAGGCTCTTTAGCGCTGGGTACATTGCCCTTACCGAAGGGCGGCGTGCCTCCGCCAGGCAGTGTCGTCACCATAAAACAATGTGGCCATGAACACGAGGTTGCCAAACACGTTGCACCTAACATTTGGGTCCGTGCGCACGTTAAAAGTCGGGCCTACCAGATGCCATATTCGCCGTGTTACCGGGCACTGAAATAACACAGGCTGCAATGTTTCTGTTGCGCCGCAGTTGGCGGACTGGTCGTTTGGCCCAATTCTTCACGCGGCGAGGCGTTTTCGGGTTTGGAGGACACCCCATCGCCTTTCCTAATCAAGGTCGCAAAGCTCACTCGGTACTCGTGCGCGAGCCCAGGTGCGCCACTTTGGCGTCGAGGTTTTGATGCTTCCCTCCGGCGTAAGCCGGCTACAAGCAATCAGCTCGCTAAAACGTAATGCAGGCGTGGTTTTAACGTCGACATCTGGGAAGTCTCTGGACGCTCGGCTTGTGGACCTAGATGATCGAACACTCGCCGCGCTGTCCCAAGCCAGTATAACAAAATTGGAGGGTCTCTTAGATGTCTCTTAAGAGGAGAATGGCGAAAGCTTAGACTTCCTATCCTATAATTTACCTCCCATCGTTAGCCTCTTGTCAGCATTCGTTGCAGTGCTACATAAAATTTTAAGTGGTTTACAGGAAAGGAAAGGCGCAATATGTATCGCACTTTCTCCGGCAAGTGTGAATTTGGACGGCACACCATCGCGCCTGTCGTGTGGCGTTCGTAGCCGCGCTTTCAAATGGGACATCGCAAACGACAGGGACGCATCCCGCGTCGGCCAATCGGAACACCGCAAAGGCGGGACGGACTTTGCCCACTACAGTGTGAGCCATTAAAGGCTTTCGCCTTTAAGGATCGCCTTCTAGTAACGAGTGTTGCTCCAAAGCAGAGGAACCCAAGGCCTTCCCGGCCCAATGGGAAGTTCTTTTGCAAAACGCGTGCCTGTTTAAGGGCCCACCGCAATCTTTGCATAAGGCGAACTTTATAGATTGCCAGAAATTTGAATTTGTGTTGTAAATAGTAGTTTATTCCTTCTGATGCATAACACTGTTAAACTAAACGCTACCCATGCGACTACTTTGTTTTCTTTTTACCCAGCCCTCGATTATTTCGCACACGCGGTACCGACAGCTGCTACAACTACTTCTACGACGACCCTGATGGGGCTGGTACAGGTGGGTCACCACCGCTTGCGGCGAGGGCTAGCCTGGCACCGAATTTTTATCTGTTGTAAGCCGTCATTGCACACGCCACCGCTTCGGTAGTGGACGACGGCTGTTGTTGCGGCGCGCGTCTTTCTTTCCCTTTTCCTTTTCTTTCTTCTCTGTTTTCTATCTGCACGATGCAGCGGAGGTGGCTCAGCTACAGAGCCAGTAGCAGGCCCGTGCATTTTCTTTTCCTTCTTCCTACAGCCACAACAACAACTACGACGGCGGCGGCGGCGGCGTTACAGAGGGGAATGAAAAGGCAATGTTGAAGACGCTATATAAGATGTGTCAGTGGCATTCCGCGAGTGACAAATACTGCGCCTTTCCTTGCCTGCAAACCACTCATAGAACGCCGGTGGTGGTGGTGGTGGTGACAAATGTTTATTGAATCAAAAAGGGGTAGATGTATGCATCGGCCGGATCTATGAACATCCAGCCCTTACAGATACTGGGTGGGGTCCCTAGTACGGGACCCCAGTGGCGTCGGCCGCTGCCCGGGCGTGCTCGACCAAGGCCTTTTGGGCCTGCAGGTCATAGCAGCCGAGCAGGGTCGCCTCCCAGTCCTCCGGAGTGGGGTTGGGGTGAGGAGGAATAGCTGGGTTGGATGGGCAAGCCCACACCATGTGGTAGATGTCCGAAGATTTCTCCGCACAGTGCGGACAACTGCCCGTGAAGGAGGGATTAAAATGTTTTAGTGCTGCCGGGCACAGCAGATGTGTTGGTACAAAGACGGAGTAGAAGCCGCTCCTCCGTCTTAGATAGACCTTTACATGGGCGAGGGTAAAGGCTATGACAAGATTGATAATAAAGAACAATGTCTTTAAAAGAATACGCGGGTTCGAATTCGAAATCCTGATCTAGGGGGTCGAGATGGGAAGCCCGGAAAGAGAGCGCGCGGGCGGCGGCGTCGGCTGCCTCATTCCCCTCGAGACCCATATGAGCAGGAGCCCATACTATTTTCCGGTAAGCGGGGTCCCCGGTGTAGGTGCAATTTTGAAGTAGTCGGTAGGCTAGGTATGGCGCCCAGCCTTGCTCGACGTTCCGACAGGCCCCTCGCGAGTCGGAGATAATTGTTTTAGAATCAGTGTGGGTAGCTACCAGCGCAATGGCGACCTCCTCCGCGTGGTTTATGTCATGGGCGCGAAATGTCAGCCCGTTAACCGTTTTAGACTGGTGGACCACTGCGGCTGTGTACCATCCCCCATGGTGGGGGCCGGAGGCGTCCACGTAGTAAATGCCGGGTTTCGACCCATAATGGCGGCCCAGGGCTTCCGCCCGCGCCAGGCGCCGGCCATTGTGGTCTTCACGTGTCATGTTTTTAGGAAGAGGGCGTACGTGGAGGGCGCATCTCCACTCGAAAGGGAGGCGTACACGATCTTCCATAAGGGTGGTATGTTGGATGTGTAGCCGGGCAAGGAGGCGGCGACCCGACAGTGTCTTAGAAAGACGTGTGTATTGGTTGGTTAAGTGAGCCTCTCGGATTTCCCGGAACGTATTCACCATGCCCAGGCCCAGTAGACGCTGGTTGGAGGTGTTCACGGGGAGATCGAGGGCTCTCTTAAAAATTTTGCGCAGGACGACTTCGAGTGCATCCTCGTCTTGTTTCCGAAGGTGGAGGTAAGGAGTCGAATACAAGATTCGACTGGTCACGAATGCATGCGCCAGCCGCAAGGCGTCTTTGCACCTCAACCCCCCACGTTTGTTAGAAACCCGACGGACCATGCGGCCCACCTGGTCCCCCACCTTACGGAGTTTCGCCAAAGTAGTGTCCGACCGTCTATGTTGATGAATAAAGAGCCCCAGTACCCGGACTTCTGTGCGTTCAGGAATTGATCCTGTCTCTAAAAAGAGCTCAATTTTGGCCGTACACTTTGGTGAGGGGCGTATGTGTACAAATTCAGATTTTTGAGGGGAGCATTGAAGGCCGCAGCGGCGAGCGTAACGGTCCACTATGGTTGCCGCTTGCTGCAGGTTGGCCTCAATATCTCCAAGAGAACCTTGCGTGGCCCACAGGGTGATGTCATCGGCATACAGCGCATGCTGCACACCAGCGACAGCACCCAACTGGGCCGGCAGGTGCATCATAGCCAGATTGAATAAGAGAGGAGACAGCACTGCACCCTGTGGTGTTCCTCTGGTTCCAAGTTGGAACGGGCCATGTTCGGTGTCCTGGATTTTAATGTAGGATTGGCGATCTGTCAAAAATTGCCGAATGTATCTGAACGCGTTGCGTCCGCAACCGGTTTGTGAAAGATGAGTGAGTATTACCTCATGAGTAACATTGTCGAAGGCTCCTTTCAAGTCTAAGGCGAGTATGACCCTGTTGTTGTGAGGGCATTCGACCGGGTCAAGAACGCCCCGATTAAGTTGTAGCAAAACATCCTGTGCGGACCTGTACGGGCGAAATCCGAACATGGAGTCTGCGAAGATGTGTTGATTTTCCATGAACTCGGACAACCTGTCACGCACCATCGTCTCCATTAGTTTGCCCGCACATGAGGTTAGAGAGATGGGTCGAAGGTTGTCCGTGTTGATAGCCTTGCCAGCTTTTGGAATGAAAGTGACCAGAGCAGTCTTCCAATCGATGGGGAGTGGCGCGTCCCCAAGCCAAATTGAATTGATGTAATCCAATAAGGATTGGTAGGCCGGGTCGGGTAAGTTAGCTAGTAATTTGACTGTAATTTTGTCCCGACCCGGGGCTGTGCCACGTTTCATTTTCGCCAGGGCCGCCCGCAGATCGTGGAGCTGGAACGGCTGATCCAGCTCAGCGTTCTCCGAACCTGCATAAGAGTGCGCCGGTCCGCGGGGGTCCTGGTTAGTGCACAAGTATTGGTCCCGCAACTTGTGCGCTAGCTGAGTTGTGTTGCCCTGAAAGCTGTGTATGGCACGTTGTAAATGTTTCTGAGTTTCTGTGTGTGTCTGCGTTGGGTCGATAAGAGCGCGGAAGAGCCGCCAGGTGTTCCTGCTGGACATCTCCCGCGCCGCCTTGTTGCAACGATCCACCCAGTTGGCGTCTACGAGCTGGGCCGCATACTCGGCCGCCTGCTGGGTGAGCTCGGAAATTCGAGCCTTAAGTTTACGGTTATGCTTTTGTCGGCGCCACCGGCGGACAAGGCAATGCCGCGCTTCCCAGAGGTGGAGGAGGTGGTTATCTACGTCTGATACCGCCTCGGAAAGCTGAATTTTAGTTTCGGTAGAGCGAAGGCTAGAAACCAATTGTTCGGACCATGACTGGTAGCCTTGCTCGAGTATAGATGTAGCTGTGTTGTAATTTTTTCTAAATTTGGACCAGTCTGGGAGTCGAGCCTGTGTTGTGCGTTTTGCTAATGGTCTGGTCCGAATTGTAGTGTTTAGTATACAGTGGTCGCTACCGAGTGTTTCCTCAGTGTTGACCCAGTCAGCATACTGAATGTTGCGGGTAAAGGTTAAATCGGGACACGTATCCCGAGTCACGGAGTTACCTATACGTGTTGGGTGGACGGGGTCTGTGTGAAGAGTGAGGCCCAACGTAGACGCAAGCTCCGCCAACTTGCGTCCCCGTTTCTCTTCACGGCGGTACCCCCAGCCTCGACGGGGGCGTTAAAATCGCCCACAATCAAGAGGGGGTCCCGACCCGCAGCTTTCAGCGCACGGCTGAAAAGGTCCGAGAATGATACATTCGGCAATTTAGGTGGGCAGTAGACATTTAGAATGTGCAGTGGTGGGTCCTGCTTGCGGAGGGGGAGGAGAGTCACCATTACATGGGAATAGCCAAGTTGAAGGTTCAAGTCGACCATATATGCTGTGTAATTTTTATGAACGCATAGACAAGACGAGGGGTCCTGCTGAAACGTCGTATAGTTTGTTAGGGTGGCGCCTCTTCCTGGCTCCTGAAGGGCCACCACGGCGGGCATATGCTCGAAAGTTGAGAGGAAAAGCCGAAGGTCGGCCCGCTTAGTGCGAGACCGTAGCCCTCGGCAATTCCATTGAGTTACAGTGATGGGGGAGGCCAATTTAGATAAGGGGGAACGCTTACACCGAGGTTGTCCCGCCATGTTCAGGTTTTGGGGTTAGAGGAGGGAAGGTAGATGCCCCGGAGCCATCAACCCGGGGCTGAATATCAGCTCCTGGGAGGGGGCAGCTATCTTCCTCATTTTCGATGTCAATTTCTCGACGCGAAAATTTTGAGGGCCGGCTGGATACGTTTTTGAGAGGAGCGGCCCGGCGAGACGTGCGGGGGAGATTCGCGACATGTTGAGCGATCATGGTAGGAAGGGCCTCCATGACTTTGGCAATGATACGCTCCATTGCCGTCCCGATAAGGGTTTCGAATTTGGCGTTAAGGCGGGCCTCAAGAATGGCCACGGAGGAGTCCGAGGTCACCGGTGCCGCCGCATCGCTCTCCATGGCTTCTGCTTGGGGGGCAGGTTGTGGGGGAGGAGCAGTTTTAGTTTCTAGGGCTTCAATTTTGGCAAGTAGCATCTCGTTTTGGACCCGGAGAGAAGCTACCAAGTTATGAAGCTCGGCGTCGGCCGCCGAGCGAGCGTGAGGAGAAGGGGGGTGGGAGGAGGAGGCAACCCTACCCGAGCCGCTCACCTGTTTTCCTTTTTTGACCGCATTTGCCCAGGCACCGCTTTCGCCTTGTTTGAGTTGGGAGTGGGCTTGCTTCCCCGATCCGCCGTGTGGGGGCGGTGGTGGCGCTTGGTCGCCTTTGATGTCCAGCCCGCTTGAAGGCGCTTGCTTCTTGGAATTGGTGGCGTCACCGCCGGTGACGTGATCCTGTTGACGTGGCTTCTTGCCCGTTGCGCCAGTTTTGCCGCCCTTTTGGGCAGTCGTATTGGTGTCGAGGCGGTACTTGGCGGTACAGTCTCTGGAGTTTGTGGCATGGCCGCCACCACAAACAGCACATTTCAGCTTACACTCATGAGGGGCCCGCACTCCCTCGACGAAAGGAGCCTGTAGTCCACACAGGCCACACTTATCTTGAAATGGATTTGGGCATGTGTCTGCCCTGTGGCCCACGGTGCCGCACACACAGCAGGCTGGGATAGTGCGCAGGTAGGGCTGCACTTGGACAATTTCTGAGTTGTAGGTCACCGTCCGTGGCTTCACTTTTCCGGCAAAAGTAAGACGAGCCTTATTGGAGGTTCCAAATTTGCGAATTTCCAAGATAGTGCCATGCCTCCACTGGACACCATCTTTCAGGGTTTCCGCTGTTTCGTGATTTGCCACTGTGATGACGCCGTAGCAAATTTCTTCGCCATTTTGCTTGAGATGGCCTCGCAGTGGCACATCTCCTTGAGCTGATTTGATCGCGAAATCACCAAGCAGACGGTCCGCCACGTATTCGTTTTTGGTGCTCGCAATGAGAAGATTTTGCTCGCGGGAAACGACGAAGCTGAGTTCGGACGCCATTTGCACGCCGAGATAGGCACGCAAGGCTAAGCCCAGCTCACCACATTGGAAGACAGTCCCGATGGCCACAGCGGTTCGGGGCTTGATGATCACGACGAAATCGTCGGGGCGGAATTTGTGGAGATGTCTGGGCCTCCACGATGACTTGGGTTGGCGATCCTTGGCCGTGTGCGAGACGCGGTCGTGCTGAGGTGGGGTTGACTTGCCGGATGTCAACCTGGCGTCTGCCGTCATCTTGGCTTTCCGGCGCTGAGAGCGGCTCTCAACGAGACGGAGGAGATTTGAGTCCCGGAGCTGGTCCGATGGTGCCGAATTGGGTTCCCCGGCTTGAGGAACTGTCGACCAGGTCATGGCGTCCGCGTCGTAGCCGCGTTGAGGCAGGGCGTTCGCCATGTTGATGCGGAGAGTGGCTTCCTTCCCGCCGCACAACGGCGCAGCCGTTAGGCTTAGCGGCGGCGCCACCGAGCGCGAGTGAAAGTCCGCTCTAAAGTGGTGAAAAATTTGCCCACCGGGATTGAAGTGGTGTCCCTGTGTGCCGGGTAACTTGCTGCGTCCGATGGATGCCAAATTTGCGGGGTTTGACGAATTGGTCCGTGTCTCTTGTCAAAAACTGACGGAGCCGAGGTGCCACGCGTGCATACGTGCGCGACGCAAATTAGCGTTCCTAGAACGCCGGTGATGCTTTCAACGGAGTGTAGGTTGTGTTATACAAGGGGCGCGCATGTACCCTTGTGTGGCAGTAAAGCTCAGGCCTTCTATTTCTCGCCTGCAGATTCTGCAGTGCTCTCGGAAATTGTTTGATCGATTGATTGATTAAAACATTTATTGCCGCCAATATAGGAGGTTTCCCGACTCCCTCACTCAGGTACGCAGACCCGCATAGGGGGCTGACATTTGCAGCTGAAACTCCGCGCAAGAAGATACTGATTCTCCGTGGCCTCAGCCGCCAGGCGGGTGCCTTTCTTTTGGGTTTCAAGGTTTTTGCTTTGTAGAAAGGACTCCCAAGCTTCCGTGTCTTGAATGTTGGCCATTGCACGAAGCGAAGAGGGGCAATGCCAAATTATGTTCTGTAGTGTGCCTTTCTGTCCACAGTGTTTACAGTTTTTGTGTTGTCTGTCCTGTGCTTTTAAATGGTGCAGCCATACTGGGGTGGGGTATTTTCTGGCCTGTAGTCTGCGAAGACTTTTGACCTCTTTGTTCTTTAGCTGTTTATGTAGAATGGAGAATGTTTTTCTGTTAAGTTTGTAGTATTGACAGATCTTATGGTAGGTATGTAGCCTCTCCTCGTGTTTTGGGTTTGACCTGCGCGGTCTTCGGCCGGTGGTGGATGCCTTGTTGTGGCTGTAGGAAGAAGGAAAATAAATGCACAGGCTTGCTACTGGCTCTGTAGCTGAGCCACCTCCATTGTCTCGTGCGGACAGAAGAGAAAACAGAGAAGAAAGAAAAAGAAGGAGAGAAAGACGCGCGCCGCAACAGCCGTCGTCCAAAGCCGAAGCGGTGGCGGGTAAAATGACGGCCTACAACAGATAAAAATTCGGTGGCAGGCTAGCTCCCGCCCCAAGCGGTGGTGACCTACCTGTCCCAGCCACATCAGGGCCAAGACCAGCCACCCTCCCATCCCTGCCTCGGGCAAGCGCGTGAACGGCTTTGTTTCCAGACACCGATTCGTGGCCTGGGGTTCATTTTACTGTGATCTTCCGTGAAATCGCCCTGCATTCAAGAAGTTTCTTAGCCGCGGCTGGTCAACTCTTCCTTTTGTCAAGTTCCAAATGGCTTTCTTGCTGTCACTTATTATCCCCTTTCACAACGCGGACCCAGATATCTTCATGAGGGAAATCCCGACGTATTCTGATATCCTAAATTATTATAAAGGGACGAGGATAAAATACTCTCCTCCTCACAAAGTATTCAATCAACATGAAGCAGTATACTAGTGGAAACCAAACTGGAACCAACCTTCCCTAATTTACACATCTTAAGTGTAATGTTCCCGAACCAATACAGGGACGTTTGTCCATGGTGCGGTGCTATACCCTCCATATATCACATCACTTGGGAATGCGACAGAAACAAAGCATTGCACAAACTAGAAAACCCGAGTGCGGAACAGTGGAAGAGTATGCTCTACAGCGGCAACCCAATCCTCCAACGAGGATTGGTCATCTATTCCCAGCGCGCAGCAAAACTCAGTGGTGCCCTGGAACAAGGTGCGCCAACCCTGTGAGACGTAGACAAGCCATCGACGAAGAGATGGAAGAACTCCGTCAGCAATATTATCTAAAATAGAGCAATAAAGTTTATCCTATCCTATCCTCTTATCTTTCGCGCCGACGCAGGTAGTGTCTACCTCTTCGCCAGGCTACCTCCGCAA
>JAJIZL010039470.1:0-37274 GCA_023969395.1 Amblyomma maculatum
CGCTCAGTGTGAAGAATCATCCGATAACGCAATGATGCTTCGAGCGGACTATTTCGTACGCGGTTTGCGCGCGCTATTTATGGCGAGAAAAATCACCGTCAGCTTACTCGACTCAAAGTAGTTGTAAGCATCCGAAGCTTTGTAATTCTCTATACGTTCCGCGCCTAATTTTCTGGGAGAAAACAGCAAATAGATGTCAACGTCGGTCATTTTCTCTGGCTGGCAGCAACGCTTCTCTTGGGCGCCTTGAACCCAAACTCCATTGGTACGGCGTGCGGGTGCGTATCTGCACGCCGTGTACGTTTCAATGTATCGTATTTGTCCTCACCGCTGAGGCTCACGAAATACTAGCACATGGTCATTTCGTCTGCCAAGAAGGCGCCTACAGATAACAATAACACGGCCTTGGCAAGCTTAGCCACAGTGCCGCGGCCGCGGTCGTGCTTTTTGCCTACCGTGGGATCGCTGACGGGAGCAGCGCCACCTCGATCGTCTTGTTTGTTTGCAAACATGAAGGAGGTCTATAGGCATATTGCTCGCCTCCGCGCTGCATCGTTGAGAATAGCGTGTCGAGCTTCGCTTCCTTTATTTCGGCTCGATGACCTGAACTATGGCACTACACGGAAAGCTGGAAACAGGAAACACACAGACGGCTGCTTCAACTACGTAGTCGCCGCCGGGATCTCGCCAGATGCTCTCAAGAGCAGTCGGCATCGGCACGCACCGCCCGCAGCTGCACCTGTTCGAAAGCTTCGGTTAGCGATTGCGCACTCTCGCAACGGTCGAACGTAGGCTAGGCTGCAAGACTCGGACATACATACCGATGCTATAGTGCTCTAGACCAATGCGTAGTTCTGAAACGGCTGGCATCGGGAGGCTGGCGGTCGGGGCTTCTGCAAACCAGAGTTGTGCCGCGGTTACTGCGGCCTCTCGACACAAGTGTTACTGTACCGGTCGCAGGCTCCATCTTCGCCGACCTGACACCAGAAAAGTTGCGTCGACGTAAGGCTCAAAGCCCACGATGTAACCATGTTTTAACAGTAGCGACTATATAGCCATAGCAGCGACGCTGGAACCTGGGACATAGCCTATGCCTGGGATATAGTGCTCTAGAAGATTGGGCAGTGTGTCGACCGCGCCGCGAAATGCATGGGAGCGGGGAGCCGCTTTTGCGATGACGGGGGCGCCGCAACGCAGAGGGCGCCACCAGCAACTGGTGTGTCAGCCGTCCGGGCGCCCGCGTATGCGCGCTGCAGCAGGGTGAATACCGCGCGCACTGTACGTTCTTGTTTGCTTGTGCGTCGTCTCGAGTTGTTCGCGACAAGATTTTATAAATATGCCGGTTAATGGGGCTCAGTACTGTTAGCAATCACCTAATTTATTTTCCCTTTTGGCCGTCGGCAACACCTCGCGGAAGCAACATAACAAAACAGCTTAGAGAGGGAGTACAAATTCAGACTCGCACACCACGCTCCACTCGCCGTACAGCTTGCTTTAGCATTCCTAAAGCACCTAATTGACGTCCAGAAATGCACTCGTTTTGAAAAGAGGGCAGTGTGGAGACAGGATATGTATGAAGAAGTCAAACATGCAACATGTGCGTTCGAGCGCTGACTAAAGCTGGCCACAGTAACCCCATTATCAAAACAGTGAAAAATGGTATATTCCGTTGTTTCACGCGCAGACTATGCCGACTACAGTAAATTACCTGAAGCCACAAGAAAAGTCGGCATTCAGTTCGAATGAATTAAATATGGACTACCCCGCATAGAGGTAGGGAAATGAAAAACGAACGACACAGGTAAACGGCTACTAAACACAGTGGGTCAGGAAAGGTGGAAGAAGTGGGAAGTAAAGGATGCACAGAAAAAAAAGAAAAGAAACGTGTCGCCTACAAGGGAGGGAGAAAGGAGGCACGCAGCGCCGTGAAAAGAGCGACCGCGAATGTGAACAAAGGTTTGGAATTGTCGTGCGGCGCGGCAAACGCACGACGGAGAAGAAAGCAGGCATAAAGACGAAGAAAAATGGAGAAATATGACAGGCAATAAAAAAAAAGGGAAACAATCGAGCTTAAGAACCAAATGGAGGCCTGGGAATTAAGAAGAAAGCAGTGCGCAAAAAGGCTGCAATCGAACGCGTAGATATAAGCGTCGAAATTTAAGTCAACAGCTTCGTAAAACTGTACACTAATATAAGAACAAATCATTTTATTTTCTTTCCATAAATTGGAACATTGTTGTAACGGGTAGCTTTAAGTACCCAGAGATGCGCGCTATACTTAAGACATCTAATCTTAGTGCAATATAGTTTGACAATGACTCAAATGTTCCAGAAAATGTTTTCCTTCTAGGTAGTTTTTATTGTGCGTGCTCAAGCAACCGGTAATATATAAGTCACTGCCCCCAGAAGATCGCTTTAGTCCTGTTTTGGTGCACATATAAAATAAAATAAAAAAAGAATAGCTCTGAAAAAAAAAAAAAAACAAGGAAAATAGAGGACGCACAGGCTATACTGTACGCCTAATTCGCTTCCGCTACATAATCCTCCAGCGAAAGAGAGGGTGTGAGGCCGGCACGGTTTTTCGCCACGAACAAAAACTGCGCCATATATAGGCTCCAAGCTATAGTCGCAATTTACCCAAACATTTGGCTCGAGTGTACGATCCTTTTGGACGCCTTTGCACTTCAGATTTTGCAACCTTCATTTAAAATGTGGAGGTTCAAAAATTTTACTTATTTAGAGCACCAGTAAGCTCACACTTGAAGTTAATGGAATTTCATGTGTTTTTGCGGCTTCGCTCTTTGCAAAGTAAGCGAACCACGACAAGAGTACTCAAAGGGAATAATTGAATTCTCTTGGAAGTATTCCACGTGTAATATCAACCTTGTTAACAATTATAGCCTGATTAGTTCTGCAAAGAGTACCCGCAGCAAGTAGCCCGATTATAGTCCGGCAAGCAGTAGTTGGCGAGCGTATCCAGTCGATTACTCACATTTCATACCACCCACTCGAAGAATAAGCACGCATTAGTGTCCGCATCTAAATTCGGCCTTATATTAATCGCATGTGCATTTGGTGCCCGTTACCGTTTTCGCGTTTTTCGTTTTCTTGCGGTGCGCGCCAAGAACTGCATCATATCTGTCAATACGACGCGCAATTATAAGTGTTTTTTTTTTTTTTTGCTCTGTACCATTTGATGCCAGTAAAGCGTCCTCTCTCAAGTGCCCACTATGAACGTATTCCCTCGTATACGTATGTGACAGGTTTAATTTTTCATATTTTATCTGAAGTATGACATTTTTTTAAATCTAAACAGCTGGTTCGCCCTTTGGTCAGCGGCACGTAAACATATGTCCGCGATATATGTATTTGTTAATCACGAACAGAGAATAAATGCTTGAGTCGCGTATATTTTCCTTTTTTTTTTCTTTTTGCTGCTAAATACCGCAGTGATTTATACTAGAACAGTAATAAATAAATGTGTTTTGCTGGCACACTGTATTTGTAATTTCTATAAGCGGTGATTACAGGCACAAAAAGAACACCTATTAAAGAGATATATTACAAATTACTGACGATTTATGATAAACGTTGTCATGTATTAATAAGCACAAGCTGCAAAATGTCAGCAGGTGTTCGTAAATAAGGTTCGTAAAAAATAAGCTGTTCCTAAGAGACCTTACGAAGCACAAGCTTTGATTCGCATGTATACTGTTTTTCTCCGCGTGTTAATAGCGCTCCTCGGCAGTAGCCTTTATTCCCTTACTATAAGAACGAATGCAAAACACCACGCTTCGTTGAAAACATTAAGTACAAGCTCATCTGGACGATTTATGGCTGTCCGCAAGAAGAAATGTTGAAAGAGTTCGAAATAGCGATTCAAACATTGCGGCGCAGCTCCGTAGGACTGCTCAAGCGAGCACGGCGTCTCCAGATTAACGTAATGGAATGGCAGGGATGAGTTTAAGCACTTGTAATGAGTAGCCACTTTATTAAATATCGCACCATTTGCGTAGCGTGTCAAAATAGCTCCAAAGAGAACCGCACCCCTCCTCTGTATCCCCGCTATCCCCGCAGCCGCTACGCGCCGAGCGGTGAACGTGGCACCCCTGTTGCACGTCGCGCCCTCTCGCGGTAGTCAGTTCCTGTCATCGCAAAAGCGGCCCGCTCTCCGGCGCCGGTCGTCACACTGCCCAATATTCTAGAGCACTATACCTGGGACGTCGGCATGGACGTCGGCCATATTAAAAAACCCTGTGTGAGCGTAGAGTAAGGCACAATTAGAACCTCTAAAATACACCGAGCTCGGTCAACTTTGGCTCAGCAGGCTCCGGCAACGGGAGCTTCGCATTGGCTTAGCGCTATCACGTATCTGTTGAGTTGAGGAGGACGCGCGCCCGGAAACCGAAATTCTGTTTTTGTCGCTATTAAATCAACGCGGGCGATGAAACGAATCGAGGTATATTATATGATGCAGGATAAGGATTCCATTTAGGCAAGCCGTGCAAAATTTCCGGAAAACGTTTCACGACCCCTTTATACTTCGAGAACATTTGTGTGTATAGTAGGTGCACGGCAGCTTTTTCGGAACAAAAAAAAAAAGAAGTTTGTCTAATAGGGCAACAAGCTCTGGTTTCGGATAATGCAGTCCACTAGAATATTGTCCTCGTAGAAGAGCGTACTACATGGGTCTGCTTCTTTCGCTAGTTTCAAGAAGAATAGCGCAAGCGTCACACCCGAAGTTGAATAACTAAACGATATATCCAGCGGCGTAAGGTAAACCGGAATATGTGACAGTGGGAAATGGGATAGTAAGAGATGCCATCACTACCATCACTTCCTTCAGTGCCTTGATTTTGCTCTCAGATGAAACGTCCGTCTTGGCAATCTAGTCATGTGCCGCTAGCTGTTACGGCCCTCGCATCTAGCATTCCCTTCCGCACATTAACCTTACTTTCCCGAAGAGAGCCTCAATGGGTCGCTATATAGGGCTTGAAATGAGTCTTCAGTGAGAGTGTCCTTCTTTACCACTTTAGAAGTTTCTTGCATACTTTCGATATAGCAGGTGAACTCATTTGTAAGTCATTGCATCGAGTATCACCTTCATCATTTATTGGCCTCTTTTTACCACTTCGAGCACGAGTGGTGCCATGAATATCAAACCATTTTTGATTGTTTTCATAATAAGCTTAATATCATGTAAAAATTTCATTAACAAACTTTTATATGCAAAATTAAAATAATGTTTATAATACCACACATTGACTAATATATGAATTGTAATAACATTTAACTCAACCCTACAACGTTTACTTTGACTGTTATACTAATACTTTATATCATGCAAGCATTTTGCAATTTACATTACATTTTTATGAAATTATTTTCATCTTCGGTGTTACATGAATGGTTTCGCATCTAGCGCTAAAGACGGTTTTGCTGTAAGAGACGAGTTGCTGTCATGTTAGCCTTGAAGAAGCTTCGATGTGATCACTTCTCATTCAGTTTTTTTTTGTTCCTATTCTTGTACAGGGTTTGGAAAAATTCGGATTAAAATGGACAAAAGTAGCTACCATGCCGCAATGTATGGCATGCTTGTCGAACGTTTGCTGAACGACAGTGTTTTTTATATCCGTTCACGTGTGTAGTACGTAGACGACATGCCGCAGCAGCATCTACCTTCTGTGTTCTTTAATTTCGCGGCTGCACTCACCACGAAACTCGCGAGCGACAGCGCGAAACCAGGCAAAAGCCACCCGCCGCCGCTGAAGCAGACGCGGAGCTGACAGTGAGCAGGTCGCGCCCCTTGCGGTGACGGAGAGCGCAACTCAAGGAGAAAAGTTCCCATTGTTCCCGCGGCGATTGAGAAGGCCGTAAGAAAGAGCGCGCGCTCTCCCCCGAGAGCGGCCGTGGCCTGACGTACTGAAACAGGTGAACCTGAGGCAGGTGGCGCTGATAGCGCTCAAAAAGAGTTTTTCCGGGGCCGTCGTCGTTGTTTCTGCGCCGAGCGCACGGCAACTGCTCGCGCGGCCACAGCGCACATCAAAACGGCGACGACGTCCTCCTCCTCCTCACTTGAATCTTCATGATGTTTGAAGATAAAAAAAAAAGCAAACAGCGCGGTGGTCGCCATCATGCGAACTCGTGGTAGACGAGAGCAGCTAAACGGTAGGGGCAGTTCTGCCACGTATATGCCCCGAGTCATTTCTTTTGCAAGTCGTGTTCTGGAGACGCATCTCAGCAACTGAAGCCTGGACGTAGTCGACTATATTCAATTCATCGATGAATCGAATGCGTAAAGACGTTAGAATATCGCGCTGGAATTTAAGAGAGCAGTCTGGCGTCTTTGAAGTGCCGAAACTTGTTCTATCTGGATACCTGGACGTATGCACACGAGCGAAATCTGTTGACAGCTTGTATGCATGAAAGCTTAAAAGCTGAGATGAATTGGCGCGACAAGGAAATCCGAAACAACACTCTTGCACATCTTTTATGCGAAAAGGCGATGCGCAGTCCGTATACAGTCTGCCTTAGAACCGGATACTGATTTGCAATCTTCCAATGCACGCTGAATAAGATATTGTACAATTCAGGCGCGCCGTTGATCGAAAGTGCACTTAGCGCGACAACCACGCGAGAGCAGATTAACATAAGCCTAAAGAAAAAAAATAAAAAGCTCAAGGGATGTAACTTGCTGCTTCTTTTCTTCTACACCCTTATTTTAATTTTGCGTATAACAAGGGGGACAACAGTATGTCGATATTATCGGCAACCACGAGCATTAACGCAGCCGGCTGCGCAACCCCCTATGTCGCTTGCCGCTCCTCAATGCAGCTACTCTTGAACGTGGCGGAAACGCGCGCGGCGGCCGATAGATGGCAGCAATTTTGCATAAGATCTATTGCGGAAGACAATGATGAATGCTGGTTCCAAAATGAGTGAATCTCAATCTGAAATGAATATCAACCGGATCCGTTTTGGAAATGTTATCTTACTACCTGAGTAACACGTTTGTTTAGTGGGATGGTCGACTTTATGCTCAAAAATCTGGTGTGTGCATAGGTGCCTCAGCGACATTTATCTAAGCAGGGTTGATATGAAAGTTCAGAATGATTTAGCCAGTTGTTGCATGCGCATTTTCCGTTACGTGGAAGATTTTCTGTTGCTAGCTAGGTCTGTGAATCCTGAACTTGTGTCAAATGTTCTTTGCACGTAATGGGTCGGGACTAAGGCTCACGCATGAAGTCCCCTAAGAAACAGCCTTGCAATTTCTTGATTTAGAGTTGTCTTTCCAACCCCACCATGTCTATTGGCAGTATTCGCCTAGGAGTGAAAAGCCCCTTCTGAATTACAGGACCTTTCATTAAAAGCTCGTAAAAAGTGGTATTGTTACGGGATGCTTAGGCATGGCAGTGAAGAAATCTTGTCATCATAAAATGATGTCCAGTCTCTTAACTCAGGCAGATAGATGTAGGGAAGCTGCTTTCCTGAACTCAGTTCTCGTCTCGAGTTAAGACAAAGTCCTTCGCATGCTAAAATCGTCAAGCACTTCAGGGCGGGAAAGGGGTTCGGAGGAAGGAAGGTAGTAGTCATGCCATATGTACACACCCTGTTGCACCGAATTAAAAGAGTAGGGAGCAAGCATGGGGTAGAAGTTCTGTTTTCTGCTCCTAACAAACTAGAAAGAGTGGGAGCCATGTGGTTTTAAGAATGCACGAGGGGCGCAGAAGAAATATGTGCAACATAAATCGTGAAAATAGATATGTTCCCTGTAAGACTGGCATAGTATATCAAATCCTTCTGTCCTGTGGCCTTACCTACATAGGCCAGACTGTGCGATGCATTAAAATGCGGCTCATGGAGCACGCTAATTTGCTAGCGAATCATTACGCCATTTTTTGATGACAGTGATGTTTTGTTCGTTCATTCTTACCAGTGCACTAGAGAAGTAGCCAAAGCTTTTGACATAAGAAAAGTAAAGGGTGCGTGAGTACGCCTTCTGTCACATTATCTCCTCGCGAAATGAACATGCTGCATAGTGGGCAGCAGTTCTGCCGATGCACTCGTGCTTTTAAAGACGTTTTTACCAAAACTTGTGGTCGTTGACATTGCGCATGTGCGCTGTTTCTTCGTGTGCGTATATATGACGTGATTCATCCCAATAAAAAAAAAATCAGCTCTAAGTTCAGCGCTGTTCGTGTGTCTCGTCCAGTTTCTTTCTTGGTCTGTGTATGTTTTGCGCTGTTTATCCACCATTAATTTCGAAACTCCCCCGCTTTTTATTGCTTTGGCTGTGGCGGTGCTGACCGAAATTCATGCCCTGGCCACATCAAGGTCATGCTGTGGACTACCTTCATAAATAAAGTCAGTTTGATTCCATATATCAGCTCCCTTGTGGAGCAACCAGCTTTTGCCAGCACATATTTTTACAAGCGGGTGCACATAAGTGCTCCTCACCTTTTCATGAGGCACAAGGCATACCATCGGGAGAGGCCATGAGCAGAAGCTGCGACGAAGCCAAGATCTCACAATCGCCGTGAATCAAGATTATTTCGGTACACACTGAAAGGAAACAGAAATGGTTACTCTTGCTGGGACAGTGCTAGCCGGGGTCATACGGAGGCGTATTCGAAAATGAACTACAAAAGGAAAACCCTTTCGTGCGAGCCACCGGGACTGCTTTTAAACGCACGAAAAAGGGCTCCCTAGTTCCTCTACACTTCGCTTGAAGTCACTGACCAATAGATTCGCAGCAAGATGACGAAAAAATCATTGAGATCGCTGAACAATAGCGCGTCGATGCAGAAAAAAATTGCAAACCAGCTGCAACGAGGGGGCAGCGGTGCAATGAGCTCGTCTATAAAGATGGCAAGTACAGAATGCCACACGCGTTTTGAGCTGTATTTCGCAGTACTCGCGAAAGTTTGGAGAAAGCTGCAGGGATGCGTGTCGCCCAACCTATTTTGCAGAATCCATTTCAGTCCGGCCGATCTGAAACAATGCGAACCTCCCGCCATCGCTGCTGCGCGCCAGAGTTGAAAACAAACAAAAGGTCTCTTCGATTTGGCTTGCACTGGCTGCACTAGTTCTGAAAAGTGCTGCAGCGGTGCCAGGTGGTCACGTGAGCGTGCAGTGCCAGCATGGCTGTACATATACCTTGGTGCCAGTTCCGACACTGGCGTGCGGCGGCAGCTGCCAAAACGAGTACGCAAGTGTAGGACTCTGCAACCTAGCAGACGCGTGCGCGCATCATGCATCGCGTGCTGTAACATGATCACGTCCAGTTTCGAAGCCAGCTGCCGTAGGCCTACAGCGCTCGATCGGAAAGTGACGACGACTAACAGTGACACCAATTGACCAAATACATGCGACTGCGCACGATCGTTATATCGGACGGTCTGCGAAGGTGTCATTCATGCGCCTGGGTACGAGAGAATTAACGTTGTAAGCGGTTGCCACGAGTACTAGTTTAAATAATTAAGACTGCCTAACAAGACGCTTGATTGGTTTCCACGAACTTCTGTCCAAAAGCACTAGCTGACGCACGTATGTTTGTACCTCATTGCGCTCTCAGACATTGTATGTGCTCCGTGGGCGACAAGTTTGATGTCGCATAGTCGCTGCGCAAGCTGTCTTGTGGCACACACACTTGGCACGACAGAAACTCGATCGATCGCAGCTGATTTCTGTTCGCATCCATCTGTCTTCCGAGGTCACAACGCGATAAAAAAAAAATACTACATAGGACAACGCGCGCGAAGGTGCCGTATCGCGGCCACGTACCACTACATATGTGGCCACAACTACATATAATACCGCACCTCCATTGACAAAATGCCAATCACCAGCATGCAGCCCAACTACCTTGTATACGCAACCATTTACGGATCCGTTAGCAGCGAACCGTCCGGGTTCTGAAGGAGACAGACAAAAGCTCCTGGGTCCGAGAGTGAGCGCAAGCAAAACACAAAAATGAACAATTTATTACGTCACATTCGCCAGATTACAAACGATTCCTCCTCGCCTACCTTCTTTCTTCTCGCGCATGCGCAGCTTACTAAGATCGCGCGGTGGCGACCGTTGCCGCTCCCATGTGTTTCGACCACGACCTCGAGCTGCGCATCCCGCCACTCTCTACGGGAGCGCGCGGCCGAAAAAATACCACGTGACCGCTGAGTAGGGACCGAAACAGCCGGTAGATGCCGCCAAAGCTCACCCCCAGAGCAGCGTTTCACGCGCTCTGGCTGTGCCTGCAAGCGAGCAGCGCAGAGTTCCGCAGGAGAATTTGTGGAACCATTATTTCTCGTGAGCGATAGCTGCGGCAAGATAAAGGCAGTGAAATGAGAGTGGCAATATTGGGAGTAAGAGCCCCGGAAACATCTTCGAAGGAGCGTCCTTTCGACGAACGCGGTTGCGTTTCTTCAGTTGGTGTCGTATAGTAGCCCAGTTGGAGCAGACTGCCCGTGCACGTTCGTTCCTCCGTATTTGATATCTGCGCAGGCAGGCTGTGTCCAGTGCAATTAAATATTTGCCGAATATGCGTGCTCGGCGTTTCCCCCTCCCGTTTCAATGCGCGCAATAAGCTTGTGAACACAAACTGTAATGAAACGGCGGCGCAACACACAGACAAGAAAGGGACACCACATCCGCACACTACCAACAATTTATTGAACGGAAAAGTGGCATATACGTACAGCTCAGGCATGAGACTCATCGCCTAATAATAGCTGCGAACCTAACAAGGCGGCAACGTCAGGATACCAAACAAGATATCTGCACCCCAGCAAATAAACTAACAGAAACAGAAAAAAATTGAAACGGAAGGCAGGCCAACTCTGAGCAAAAGCAGTGTGGACCACTCGTAGCAACAGCAGTAAGACATATGAGAAGCAAAGCAGTCCGGACCCTAAAAAAACGAAAAAAAAAGCGAGAAAACAATCCTAGCAAAAGCAGAGTAAAAAAGGTGAAGCAAAAGCAGTCAGAAGCCTAAAAAACCCTAAACCGACAACAAAAGACGAACATAGCAAAAGCAGAGTCAAACAAAAGAGGCAAAAGCAGTCAGAAACCTAAACCACCACCAACAAAAGACGATCGTAGCAAAAGCAGAGTCAAACAAAAAAGAAGCAAAAGCAGTCAGAAACCTAAACCAACAAGAACACTCGTAGCTCAAGCAGTCAAACAAATGAAGCAAAGCAGTCAGAAAACCTAAAAAAAAAAGTCGTAGCAAAAGCAATATAGTCAAAAAGGGAAGCAAAAGCAGTCAGAAACCTAAACACAACAACAAAAACGATCGTAGCAAAACCAGAGTCAAACAAAAGAGGCAAAATCAGTCAAACCTAAACAATAACAACAAAAGACGCTCGTAGCAAAAGGCAGAGTCAAACGAACGAAGAAATGAATTAACTAGCACACGTCTAACCACATAACGTCACATTATGTACTGTGCGACTTTTAAGCCCTGAATATTTTAGCGGCCTTCTGTTGTTTGGTTAGGTGTCGTTTGACTCTGCCTTTGCTACGATCTTAATTTTGCTGTTGTTGTTTTAGGTTTGACCGATTTTGCGTCTTTTGTTTGACTCTGCTTTTGCTAAGATCATCTTTTGTTGTTGGTTTAGGTTTCTGACTGCTTTTGCTTCTTTTGTTTGACTCTGCTTTTGCTACGTTCGTCTTTTGTTGTTGGTTTAGGTTTTTGTAGGTTTCTGACTGCTTTTGCTTCACCGTTTTTACTGTGCTTTCGCTACAATTGTTTTCTCTGTTTTCTTTTTTTCGTTTTTTTAGGGTCTGGACTGGTTTGCTTCTCATGTCTTGCTCTGCTGTTACTACGAATTGTTCACACTGCTTTTGCTAAGAGTTGGCCTGCCTTCCGTTTCGATTTTTTTTCCTTTTCTATTAGTTTATCTGCTTGGGTTAAAAATATCTTGTCTGGTATCCTGATGTTGCCGCCTGGCTTCCTCGTGTTGGGTTCTCAGCGGTTATTTGGCGATAAGTGTCATGCTTGAGCTGCACGTATAAATATGCAACTTTTCCATTCGCAAAATTGTTGGTCCTCCTGCTTAAAATGCAGGCTACACACTGTGCTCCTGTCGCTGAAATCCAGGGCTGTTTCCCTGACACTGAAAAGCAAGTAGTGCCATAACAGAAACGTACTTTCCGGACATCACTGAAGGCAACGGAAACTACTTTTACAGCATCAGCTGATGATCGCAACCCTTTCCTTCTAAAATGATCTCGCTATTACAACGGACGCCGTCGCCCAGAATGCTCGAGCAAGGCGATATTATAGGCATGTTTAAAAGCTGGTGCTGCTTCATAGCTTAAGTTTGGCTTGCCGCGAGATGTTCTTGAGCCACTGATTTCGTACCTCTGTTAGGTCCCTGTCGATGTTCGCCCGCTCGAATTTCAGAGCGGCACGCAACAGTAGACCATAGTGCGTAATGATGCCGCAAACGCGTAGGCATCCGCCGCCACCCACAGACACAGGGCACGTCAAAACTGCCTCTGGTTAAGTTATTTAGTGCCTACTTAAAATGAACTCGATGGCACCCAGCTTTGCGGCCGCTCGAGCCCGTATATCGACGGCCCACACGTGTTCAATCTTCGCGCTCCGTAGCCGGTCGACGGGTCTCGTCGTGGGGGTGAGTTACAGCGCCACTCTCGACAGTGACGTTTTAGAGAACTAACAAAAGCAGCAAAAGCAAACCTCCGGCGCTGGGGAGGCGGCGGTAGGTCGTGGTTTCACGCGCTCCGGCTCTGCCTGCGAGCGAGCGGCGCAGAGTTCCGCGGGAGGATTTGTGGGACCATTATTTCTCATGAGCGATAGCTGCGGCAAGATGAAGACGTGGGCCAGTGAAATGAGAGAGAGCCCCGGAAACATCTTCGAAGCAGCCGTCGTCGTGCTTTCGACGGACGCGGTTGCGTTTCTTCAGTTGATGTGCGTATGCGTTGATGTGCCCAGTTGGAGCAGACTGCCAGTCTCCCACCCGTGCACGTTCGTTCCTCCGTATTTGATATATGCGCAGGCAGGCTGTGTCCAGTGCAATTAAATATTTGCCGAATATGCGTGCACGGCGTTTCCCCCTTCCGTTTCTCGTCATGCGCATACTAAGCTTGTGAACACAAACTGTAGTGAAAATGAACGGCGGCGCAACACACTAGACAAGAAAACGAAAGAAAAAAGAAACAACGAGAAAACAATCGTAGCAAAAGCAGAGTCAAAAAGGTGAAGCAAAAGCAGTCAGAAGCCTAAAAAACCCCAAACCGACAACAAAAGACGAACATAGCAAAAGCAGAGTCAAACAAAGAGGCAAAAGAAGTCAGAAACCTAAACCACCACCAACAATTAAAAGACGATCGTCGCAAAAGCAGAGTCAAACAAAAAAGAAGCAAAAGCATGCAGACAACTTATACCAACAACAACGAAAAACCAAAAAAAAAAAAAAGACAATCGATCGTAGCAAGTCAAACAAAAAAAGCAAAAGCAGTCAGAAACCTAAACCAACAAGAACACTCGTAGCTCAAGCAGAGTCAAACAAATGAAGCAAAGCAGTCAGAAAACCTAAAAAAAAAACAAAAAAAACAAAACAATCGTAGCAAAAGCAATATAGTCAAATAGGGAAGCAAAAGCAGTCAGAAACCTAAACACAAAAACAAAAACGATCGTAGCAAAACCAGAGTCAAACAAAAGAAGCAAAATCAATCAAACCTAAACAATAACAAGACGCTCGTAGCAAAGACATGCAGGGTCAAACGAACGAAGAAATAAATTAACAGCACACCTAACCACATAACATTCGTTATACACTGACCGACTTTTGAGCCCTGAATTTTTTAGCGACCTAGCTTCTGTTGTTTGGTTAGGTGTCGTTTGACTCTGCCTTTGCTACGAGCGTCTTTTGCTATTGTTGTTTTAGGTTTGACCGATTTTGCGTCTTTTGCTTGATTCTGCTTTTGCTAAGATCATGTTTTGTTGTTGGTTTAGATTTGACTGCTTTTGCTTCTTTTGTTTGACTTTGCTTTTGCTACGTTCGTCTTTTGTTGTTGGCTTAGGTTTTTGTAGGTTTCTGACTGCTTTTGCTTCACCTTTTTTACTCTACTTTTGCTACATGTTTTCTCGGGTATGTTTTTTTTTTCGTTTTTTAGGGTCTGGACTGGTTTGCTTCTCATGTCTTGCTTTGCTGTTGCTACGAATGGTCCACATTGATTTTGCTAAGAGTTGGCCTGCCTTCCGTTTCGATTTTTTTTTTTCCGTTTCTATTAGTTTATCTGCTTGGGTTAGAAATATCTTGTCTGGTATCCTGATGTTGCCGCCTGGCTTCCTCGTGTTGGGTTCTCAGCGGTTATTTGGCGATAAGTGTCATGCTTGAGCTGCACGTATAAATATGCCACTTTTCCATTCGCAAAATTGTTTGTCCTCCTGCTTAAAATGCAGGCTACACACCGTGCTCCTGTCGCTTGGAATCCAGGGCATGTTTCCCTGACACTGAAAAGTAAGTAGTGCCATATCAGAAATGTACTTTGCGGACATCACTGAAGGCAACGGAAACTCTACTTTTACAGCATCAGCTGAGGATCGCAACCCTTTCCTTCTAAAATGAGGAACCGTCTACTATACAGGAACTACTCGTCAGTAGGTGCGCGGTTTCTTCTGGTAGTTGCGACAAGTCTTAGGTGTCAGGTTTTTCGGGTAATGCACGACGATGCCACAGCTGGACACTTGGGTTTCGCCAGGACATTGCACAGGACTAAGGAACGTTTTTATTGGCCGAAAATGCGTCGAACTACTCAACGCTATGTCGCCAGCTGCCTCCAGTGCCAGCGTTTCAAGCACCCAACCTGCTCTCCGCCGGATCATCTTCAGCCTATAACGCCACCACGAACCCCATTCTAACAGGCGGGAATTGACCTTCTAGGACCGTTTCCCCGTTCCTCCAACGGAAACCGCTGGGTCATCGTGTGCGTAGACTACCTTACGCGGTACTGTGAAACTGCTGCCATACCGTCAGCCACTGCTTCTGATGTCTCGGCTTTCCTCCTACGGTCTATCATTCTTCGACATGGGCCTCCTCGTGTGTTAATAAGTGACCGTGGCCGACAGTTTACGGCAGAAGTTTTAGAAGAACTTCTTCGCCTCTGCTCATCCCATTTTCGCCATTCAACTCCTTACCACCTATAAACAAACGGTCTTACCGAACGGACCAATCGGACGCTTAGCAATATGCTCGCAATGTATGTCGACTCCCGCCACAAAAACTGGGATGAAGTCCTTCCGTTTATAATGTACGCCTTTAACACTGCTAGGCACGAAACGACAGGCTACAGTCCGTTTTTTCTTCTTTACGCACGACCTCCACGAACTACTCTGGACACGTTTTTACCTTTCTCACTCCCTGCTGAAAGTTCACTCGCGCATACTCTCTCTTTGGCTGAAGAAGCTCGTCGACTCTCTAGACGTCGCACACTTGCATCCCAGGAACGCTACAAGCAAAGCTACGACAAGCGTCTTCAAGATGTTAATTATTTCCCTAGTGACTTGGTGTGGCTTTGGACGCCGTTGCGTAAACGCGGCTTGGCCAAGAAACTGTTGCACCACTATACTGGCCCTTTCGTTGTACTGGAACGCCTCAGCGCAGTAAACTTTGTAGTCCTTCGCCTGACCATCCAAGGGCGTCGTTCTCGGAAGACTCAAGTAGTCCACGTGGCCCGCATGAAGTACTTCTATCAACGTGACGAACCTTGACTCGCCAGGCGGGCATAGTCTGCGAAGGGGGCAGTGTCACGCACTTCCCGCGGTCCTGTATTGGAGGAAGATGAGGTTTGGCGGGATAAGAGGACGAGGAAGCTGGGTCTGTCCGCTCTGGTGTGCTAATCTCCAGCGCATCCTAACATCTGTTTAAGTAAACCTCGTAACAATATATATATTGTAAGGAAGAAAATGATATAGCGACGACACAAACGACAATGAAGACTGCTGGGTTCCTGGCCGATCAGCTGGCGCACGCACTGAAAGTTCGGACTGTCTTGTTCGACGAGATTGTGCTTTGCTCCACGATCGTCTTGCGTCATTGGTCGCCGTCTCCAGTTCTCCGAACAACCCCCAATAAATTCCTCTTAATTTGGTGAGACGTGCCGGGGTAAGACTCTTACTTGATCACTGTGGAGCACCGCAGCTGTGGGATACCTATGGCGACAAACGAGGTAGGCCAACAGGCAGTGGCAGCTCCTTCGCAGTCCATCTCATGCTCCGGTGCCATTCGGCAGCGAGACCACACAGTTTTCAGCGGGCAGGGCGACCAGGACGTTGAAAATTGGTTGGCCTCGTACGAGCGGGTGAGTCGTCATAAGAACTGGGATGACCGCATGAAGATCAACAACGTCATCTACCTGAGTGACGTTGCTAACCTATGGTATCGAAATCATGAGGCCGGCATGTCAACTTGGGCTAAATTCAAGGCAAAGTTCACGGACGTTTTCAGTCGTCCCACAGTGCGGAAACTACGCGCTGAAGAAGCCTTGCGTGTACGAGTTCAGCATGAAAGTGAAACCTTCACAAGCTACATTGAAGACGTTGTCCAGTTATGCAAGCGTGTCGACCCGTCTATGGATGAGGCTAAAAAGATAAAGCACATAATGAAGGGCATTGATGCCGATGCAGTTCACATGCTGCGGGAAAAAAGCCCCACAACGGTAGCGAAAGTATGTTTCTCTATGCGGTAGCCTCAGTATACAACCTTTGCCAAAGTTTCGACGAGTTGCTCAAGCAACGCCTCTGCACTCGTCGCCCTCCCGCACCTGCTGCGTCCATCTCTGGCCTGGCTGTGAACAGCGACCTTTTGGCTCACATCAAACATTTCGTTCGAGACGAGGTCTCCCGCCAGCTCGGGCTTTTGTCTGGCCTACGCCCGTCGTCTACAGCCCAGCTGCTTACCCCTACAATCCGACACACCATCACGCAGTAGGTTGCCGATGCACTTCCCAGTTTTGACCAGCCAGCGCCTGTGACACCTCATGTCGACCCTGTTCCACTGCAGCCTACACCTATTGCTGCACTATTGAGTGACAACCTCCCTGGTGTCGTGCCGCCTCTACCTGTGCCAGTACAGATGCCTCCCACGTGTGCACAAGTTACCGCCCGCCCTCCGCCGCCATAGTCCTTTGCGTACGTGCCGACTATGGCACCACCGGCTGTCGCTCCACGGTTCCGATCAACGACGCCTCCCTACAATCCTTGGCGCACGAATGACAACCGGCCTATCTGCTATGCCTGCGGTATTTCAGGCCACGTCGCCCGCCTGTGCCGTCGTACTTTGCGTTCTGCCCCTGCACGCACTATGGCTGACTACAATTATCAGTACGACTCCTTGCGCCCACCTTCGGCGACATCTCCAGGGCAGCCGTACAACTCGTCGGGCCGCCAACACATTCCATTGCACCGCTTGCCATCCCCTCGCCGTCGGTCCTTGTCGCCAATGCGGCGTGGCAGCGTGACACAAGACTCGGATAACTAGCAGCCGCAGTTCCTGGGGCACTATAACTGCACATTTCGCCTACCACAACTCCTCGTCTGTCTCCGCTGAACGTTTTCGAAGTTTTTGTTGACGGTGTTCGTGCACTTGCACTCGTCGATACAGGGGCTACTCTCTCCGTCATTAGCGAAAGTTTTTGCCGCTCGCTGCATAAATTACGTCGCCACCGCGCTTTCTGGAATCTCTCTTCGCATCGTCAGCGCCGATTACGTTCGTCCGTATGCTGCTTGCACAGCGCGTGTCGTTATCGCGGACGTCTTATACATCGTCGAGTTTTTAGTGCTTGCGTCATGCTCGCATGACCTAATTCTTGGCTAGGATTTCCTGTCACGCCACAATGCTGTTACTGACTGCGCCCGCGCCCACGTCGCCTTCTCCGCGCTCTGTGATGCGGTTCTTGACGATGCGCCGTCTTTTTCTTGCGTGAAACTTGTCGCCGACGACACCGACATTCCGCCCAACTGTGCTGTGATTATTACCGTGTGTATACCGTTTTCTTTAGACGTGACTGTTCTTTTTGCGCCTTCTCCCATGTTAGCTTCATCGCCGTCACCTCTTTCTTCCCTTTGTTATCATCGATATTAACCGGTGTGCCGCTGACATTGTTGTTGCGAATGCCTCAACCGCTGTGGTCCCGCTATAGTTCGTGTCGAATGCCTTGTCCATGCTGACGTTGCTGACCTCATCTTGCCGTTTGATGTTGATGGGTATCTACCACAGAGTGCCCACGTAGCCTCCCTAACGCCGATTACTGCTTCTTCCGATGTACCGAGTTGGGCCCTTTTTCGATCATCTGTGGCCAGTGACCTCGACCAGACTCACCGCGAGCAACTGTTTGCTCTCCTCGACCAGTTCCGTTCTTCGTTTGATGTTCGCGCGACTTCCTTGGGCCGTGTGACCGGGGTTGTTCACCACATCGACACCGGCAGTCATCCCCCTCCTCGCCAGCGCCCTTAACGTGTTTCGCCTACGGAGCGCCGTGTTGTTGCTGAGCAGGTCGACATGCTACAACGTGGTGTAATTCAGCCTTCGTCTAGTCCGTCGTCGTGTCCCGTGGTACTTCTGAAAAAGAAGGATGGCTCCATAAGATTTTGTGTTGATTACCACCGTTTTGACAAAATTACCCGTAAAGACGTATACCCACTACCCCGCATTGACGACGCCATCGATTGTTTACAAGGAGCCGAGTTCTTTTCGTCCCTGGACCTGCGCTCTGGTTATTGGCAAGTCCCTATGACTGAGTCTGACCGACCCAAGACAGCCTTTGTTACCCCTGATGGACTATATGAGTTCACTGTGATGCCGTTTGGTCTTTGCAACGCTCCAGCTACGTTTGAGCTAATGATGGACAACACCTTACGCGGTCTGAAGTGGAACATTTGTCTTTGTTATTTGGATGATATTGTTACATTAGGCGGTGCATGCACTGATATGCGCATAAGGAAGTAAGAAGAATCCTGTGAGTTTTGGAGAAGACGATATTCGAGCAGTGTCGGCTGGTGCCTGGTTGACGCTGCTGTGTTTGTGTGCTGTGTGCAGCGTCATCTTGGACTAATCTCTTGACCTTACCTTGTCACGTATCATCTTGGTGGAGGTGAATAAAGATCCCCGTGCGCACAGAATAGAAGAGCAAAATAGCACAGAAAAAGCTGGATTTATGCAGTGGCCGCCACCTATAGATATACCTGGGCTCACAACGACGTCAGCAACGACCATTATGACCTCGGAGGCAGCCCCTACTATCGCAGCAACATTGGCTCAGCCAGTGGTACTCACGAAGATCCGGCACCCAGCCATCTTTAATGGCGAAGACAAGCCGGACGTTGACGACTGGCTAGATGAGTACGAGCGCTGCAGCAGAAACAACCACCGGGACGCGACCATAATGCTGGTGAACATAATCTTCTGTTTGGCGGGAACAGCTTGGACGTGGTTCCAAAATCACGAGCAAGAGCTAGTGACCTGGGGTGGTGGTGGTAGTACAAACTTTATTCAATGAAGGCCAAAAAAAAATGAATAAAATTATGTTGCCGCCGTTCCGTGGGTGGCCTTCCGGCTGCTGGTCATGGCCTCCAGGTCACGCCTGGCGACGACTTCCGCTGCCCAGGTCGTAAGCCGCTGTTGAATATGCGGCTCCGAGATGGCCAAAGCAGCCTCCCACAGCTGCGGGCTGTTTATTTGCCAGGAGACGGGGGGAAAGTGCGCCGGACAAGAGTAAAGAATGTCAGCATAGTCTGCTCGGGGAGAGCTGCAATGCGTGCATTGGGGCGAAAAGGCACCGGGGTGAATAAGGGAAAGGCATGCAGGGGAGAGGAAAGTGTGGGCCTGTAAATGGCGCCACGTATTCTGTTCGATTTTAGATAGGGACTTGTGAGGAGGAGGGAGGGATAATCGGGAGTTGCGGTAGTGGATGGTGATGTCATGGAAGGTGAGGAGGGAGTCACGCGTGTCCATCCCGGGGTGGAGGGGGCCAGCTCGGTCGGTCATCTCGCGAGCGATAGAATTTGCCGCCTCATTTCCAGGGTGCCCCGCGTGAGCCGGAACCCAAAAGAGGTGGATAGATCGGGAAGGGGAGGAGGAGTGCTTAAGGATATTGAGCGCAGAGGAAGAGATTCTACCCTTTGCAAATTTGCGGACTGCAGTCTTAAGCGTGGCCCGCATAGAGCGTTTTCTGCACGCGAAAACGCGTCGCACGCCCGACGCCCGCGCCGGCGTCGACGATTTCACTCCCGCATGGTCAGCAGCCGAGCGGCGTTTTTTTTTGCCGCCCAGTTGCGCGACGCACGCGCCCCCATCCGGCCGTGCGTCGAGGTAGCGCACATCTTGTTTTCCCTGTCGCCGCGAGCTTCAAGTTGTGGTTTCCTCTCTATCTTCTGGCTCAGGTGTGTCAAGAAAACAGGCACAGGCATCACTTCCAACAGCTATGGATCTAAATGCAGAAGCCATAGCACAAGGGAGGTATCGGAGGTCCGCTGGCAAGGCTAGCAGCTCATAAACAACCTCCGAGCTCAGCGTAAACACTCGTGACCCCAGCGGACGGCCCACCTTCACCGAACTCTAACCTAAAAACCTAAAAAAAAGGAAATGCACGGTGCACGATGCCCGGACCTTGCTGTCGTTTCGGCCGAGAAACCCGAAACCCTCGGCGCCGTCGGAGCGCCAAACCCCCGTCGTTCTTTCCGCTCTCGCGAGCTTCTCTCTCTCGGCCGGCGTGGGCGTGGCTCCAGCCGGAATCACGTGACGGCTGCTCCGGCTCTCATTGGCCCTCTGCCGCTGCCGACTTCCGGCGTCGGCGCGTCGTCGGCGTTTTTATCTGTTCAGCCAGATCCCGACGATTTGGCAAAATCGTCCTCTCCGGCGGCGAAAACCCGCTCCGCTGCCGTCGACGCCGGCGAATCGCCCGGAAAAACGCTCCATGCGGGTCACGCTTTAGAGTCGCTAAATATGAAAAGGGCTGGTGTGCTGGCAATGGCGAGGGCGATGGCTGCTTCCTCTGCGGCAGTGGAAGAGAGCATGGATAGTGGCGACGGTGAGGGGGGTTCGTGTATTAGAAACAGTGGCCACGGCATAGGCGGAATGCGAGAGGTAGGGTGCCGCATCAACATAAACGGCGTCAGACCGTGTACCGTACTGGCACCAGAGGGTGGAGGCGCGGGCAGATCGGCGAGTGGCATGATGCTCAGGGTGCATGTTCTTGGGAAGGGGTTTGACAGTGAGCATGGAGAAGAGGGAGCTGGGCAAGGGATGGGTGACACAGATTGGGGAGACAGGGGTCAAGCGAAGGGAAGTAAGAAGGGCTCTGCCAGGGGTGGTGCGAGATAAACGATCGAGTTGTGCCACGCGATGGGCCTCCACAAGTTCTGAAAGAGTATTGTGGACGCCCATCGCCAGTAGACGAGAAGTGGGGGTGGAAGTGGGAAGCCCGAGAGCCGACTTATAGGTTTGGCGGATGAGACAGTTGACCTTGTCTTCCTCGGCACGAGACAGAAAGAGGTAGGGGAGGGAGTAGACAAGGCGGCTTAGCACAAAGGCCTGAACAAGACGGAGGTCGTGCTCGCGCATGCCGTAGTGCCGGTTAGCGACCCGTCGGATCAGCCGTACCGTCTGCTGGACGGTGGTAGTAAGGCGGGAAAGGACAGTAGTGTGTTTGCCATTGGATTGGAGAAAGAGACCGAGAATACGGATGCAAGAGACAGAAGGGATGGGATGTCCGTTGATAGCGATGTTAAGGTTAGGAGATGAGGTTGGAACTATTCCTCGAGCCAGGAGGAGCAGGAGCTCCGATTTGGACGGGGACCAAGTTAGCCCGACCGTGCGAACATAATCGGTGACCGTTTTAGCGCCCGCCTGGAGAGCGGCTTCCATCTCTCCAAGATTGCCGGTAGTCACCCAGAGGGTGATATCATCAGTGTAGAAAACATGGGAAAGGTTAGGAATGGTAGCTAGAGCACGTGCCATAGGAAAAAGGGTGATGTTGAAGAGAAGGGAAGAGAGAACAGAACCCTGGGGGGTACCTCGATTTCCAAGAGGGAAAGCGGGAGAGGAGAGGGTGCCGAATGAGATCTCAGCCGTGCGATGGGCAAGGAAAGCCTTGATGTAACCATGGATCCGGGAACCCACGTTAAGGGTAGAAAGGGCGTCTAGGATGGCTGTATGGAAGACATTGTCAAATGCTTTCGTCAAGTCCAGTGCCATGACAGCGCGAGTGCGCTTGGCGTGAAGAGGGTGAAGGACCTCTTCGGAGAGCTGGAGCATGACATCCTGTGTAAAGAGGGATGGGCGAAAGCCGAACATCGAATCGGGGAAAAGATGGTTGTCCTCGAGGAAGCTCTGCAAGCGGTCTAGAACGACGTGCTCAAAGAGCTTACCGAGACAAGAGGTGAGGGAAATAGGACGGAGATTTTGAATGTCTATGGGTGTGCCAGGCTTGCAGATGAAGGTTACCTTAGCGTGGGTCCACTCAGAAGGCACAGTGCCTTCGTGCCAATGTTTGTTAAAGAAGTCCGTAATGGCCTCTAGGGATGATGTGTCCAGGTTACGGAGGGCCTTGTTAGAAATTTGGTCTGCTCCTGGTGCGGAAGTGGTGCGGAGCTTATGTAGCGCCGCACAAACCTCCCCCAAAGTGATATATGCATCAAGCGCAGAATTAATGGTGCCGATGTAGGAAGGGAGGGAGGACGGAAGGGAAGTGCAGAGATAGCGATCTCGGAGTGCAAGAAGGAAATCGGATAGTGGTGAAGATTGTAGGAGGCGCGTCACATCCCTGCGTTGCGTGGCCTTGGCATGGGACGGGTCAAGGAGGACACGTAGGAGCGCCCACGTATCCCTCAGCCCGAGGTTACCGTCCATGCGGTCGCAGGTCTGGCCCCACTGCTGCCTGGTGAGGTATGAGCAGTGCTCCTCAATTTCCATACCCAGGCGGGCAAGACGGAGGCGTAGTGAGCGGTTGTGTTTTTGTGAAAGCCAGCGGCGGTGCAGGGAATGATGCGCCTCCCATAGGTGAAGGAGGCGGCTGTCAGCCGTGGAGGAGTGAGGAGGGGTAGGGACGGTAGAGGTGGCGGATGAAACATCTTTGAGCAAGGTGGCAGCCCATTGAGAAAGGTCTGAGATGGGGGGGGGGGGGGGCATGTTGCCGTGAGTTGCGGAACCGATCCCAGTCGACTACCTTGTTCAGGCGCTGGCGGGAGGATAGGGTAGGAAGAGAGAAAGAGATGGACAGGATATAGTGGTCGCTGCCGGGAAAGACCCAGGTGTTTGTCCACGCTGCGTCTAAGACGGTTTTGCAGATGGAAAGGTCCGGATTAGTGTTGCGTTGGACGCTGGAGCCGATGCGGGTTGGGTCAAATCTGTAAACAAAAGCTTCAGGACTTGTTCGGGACGCCGATTGGGCGGGCTCTGGCAGCAAAAATAGAACTTTATACCCGTACCCAATCCCCCACGGAGTCCTACCTTGCCTATATTCAAAACGTGCTTTCGTTGTGCCGCAATGTGAACAGCTCCATGCAAGAAAGTGACAAGATAGGGCATATCCTCAAGGGTATAGCGGATGATGCGTTCAACATCCTCTTCTGCACGGATTGCTCTACCGTCGACTCGGTACTTCAAGTCTGTCGAGCAGGCTAAACAACGACGTCTCGTACATCGCTTTGAGCGCCTTCCGAACACGGCGGCTACATCATCCTGCGCTGACCTGGCACCTTTGCAGGAGCCTTCTCATCCAGCGAACATGACTCGGATCATCTGGAGAGAACTCGAGGCCTTGGCTCCTGCACCACTCACGCCTCCGCTGCCCGACACCATGGCCATGATACAGGCCGTTGTTCGCCAGGAACTTGCCAACGTTGGCCTCTCTCCAGCGCCGTGCCACCACCGTCACCAACGCACCCTGTTCCTGTAGTGGCTGCTGCCACCACCCGCAAGGCTTCCCCACGTCACTACCTTAGCCGCAATCCTGCAGAGTGGCGCACTTTAGACGACAGGCCAATTTGTTTCATTTGCTGTCTCGCCGGCCACACATCGCGTTATTGCCGTAGCCGTATACTTTCTTCGCCCTTCGCTCTTATTACAACGCCGACAGTCGGTCGATACTGCAATGGACCTCGACGCTTCCCTGCCCAACCAGAGGAGCCCCGCCCCGCCTATGATGGACCTGGACATTATCTTCCTCAAACAGATCAGCCTCGCAAAGAAGCCGTCCCCACTGCCCGTCGCTTCAGCCGATCTCTATGCCCACTAGCTCGTCGATCCCGTTCACCCGTTCCTCGTCGCAGATCCTCCCCACCATACGCCGGCACCTACTCGGAAAACTAGCGAGTCCAGCACCCGGGAGTGACGCTGCATTACCGACCCGGACTGTCAACTCGGAACTGACCCCCACACCCAGACGTAACCTCATTGACATTCTTGTAGACGGAGCCTCAGTTTCTGCCCTTATTGACACTGGAGCCCATATTTCAGTCCTTAGTTCGTCGTTTCGCCAGCACCTCAAAGAAGTTCTTACGCCCGCTAAAACCTCTGCAGTTCGTGTTTCTGATGGCAACACTGCTACCATCATCGGAATGTGCACTGCGCGCGTTAGCATCGCCGGTCACCACGTCCCTGTGCTCTTCGCCGTCCTTACTACTTGTCCTCAAGACGTCATTTTAGGCCTAGACTTTTTAACAGCCCATTCCGCTCTCATTGACTGTTCCTCCGGACTTCTATGCCTAGCCCTGCCCCATTGTGTTCACGACCCTAGTGCTGACCATTCCCAGCCTCGTCTTCGACGCTCTCAGTGGCGACTACTTGCCCACGCCCCCTTTTCCTAGACCTGTGTGTTATCGCTGCGGCCAACCTGGCCACCTCTCAAGATCATGTTCTCGCCGTCAAGCATCACGTTACGGCGAAGACTCCATGAACTACCCATAGCAGCAGGGTTACAATCCTGGCTCTTCTCGTCATTCGCGCCACCCCCCTGTTTCCGGTGACCCATGACAAGCACCTTTGCGGGATATTTAATTTGCATTGAACAGAAGCATGACACGACCTACAGCTTGCCGTGCGCGCCGTTGTCCATCGCCCCAGCGCCACTCACCGCCGCCGGAAAACTAGTCGGCGCGACCGACGGGGGTTAGGTCGCTGGAAATTCGCTGCTAGAAGAGATACCTCCGCCTGTGCTGATGTTACGGAACAAAGCCCACGTTTTAGTTGATGATGTACCTGTGATGGCTTTAGTTGATACCGGGGCCACCATATCTGTAATGAGTGCTGAATTTAAGCGTCATCGCGGAAGAAAAGTGTTATTTAAGTGTGATAAATGTGTTCAGTTTTGTGGTGTGAGTGGCGAACCATTGCTTGCTGTTGGAGTGTGCAGTGTGTTTCTTTGGGCGGAGGCGTGTTCCATGTGAAAATGGCAGTGCTCACCCGATCAACGCACGACGTCATCCTTGGGCTCAACGTTTTAAGATGTGTGGCGCCAATGTCGACTGCCAAACTGATGAGTTTAGCGTCGGCAATTGTGTTACCCCTGGTCTGATGGAAGGCTCGTGTAGTAATCTGTGTTTTGTGTTTTTGAAGATACCGTTGTGCCTCCATCGTCGGTAGTTTGTGTACAGGTTTCCTGCCTCGACACCACCCTGGACACGTCTGAAGCGACTTTAAAACCGGTGCACCTCCCCTGCATCAAGAAAATGTCTTGATTCCTCATGCCATGGTCTGTTGCCAAAGGACGCCCTGCACTCTGGGCAGTGAATTGCTCTACGAAACCTGTCGTTCTTCCCACAGGTTTGAAACTTGCATCCTGCAGTAATGACCCGCCAATATCTGTTGACTTGATTACCGACGCCATAGACAAAGCAGTGACTGATATCCAAGATGAATCGCGATCGCTTCGTATGATTGACCCCTCGCTCTCAACAAGGGAGCGCCGTGCATTGCTGGCCATTCTAGGGCGACACTCCTCCTTATTTTACTTTTCCCAACCAGGTGGCTCATCTTTAATTCCTGATTCACGTATTCTACACAGGATCGACACTGGCCCCTCGCGCCCGATTCGACAAAAGCCCTACCGAGTGTCACCGTCTGAACGAAAGGCGACAAATGAACAAGTGAAGGAGATGTTAACGAAGGGTGTTATCCAAGAGTTGTCGAGTCTCTGAGCTGCCCTCGTGATTCTTGTCAGGAAGAAGGATTATACATGGTGTTTTTCCGTTCACTACCGCCGTCTAAATGCGCTCATTAGAAAAGACGTGTACCTTCTTCTCCGTATAGACGACGCCATTGACTGGCTTTTTTCCGCCTCCTACTTTTCCACCATTGACCTTAGATCGGGCTATTGGCAAATACCTGTACATGCGGTGGACAAAAAGAAAACTTTATTTAGTATACACCCGATGACCATTACGAAATTCAGTGTGATGCCATTCGGCCTCTGTGATGCACCCGTCACCTTCGAACGATTCATGGACACGATACTCCGCGGTTTAAAATGCGAGGTGTGTATGTGTTACTTGGACGATGTCGTGATTTTCAGGAAGACGTTCAGCGAGCACAATTACCGTTTAGCTCTTGTGCTGGACTGTATGCGTAAAGCTGGCCTCGGGCTGAATTCAAAGAAGTGTCGTTTTGGAGCACGCCAAGCGCTAATGTTCGGACATCTCGTCGATAAAGATGGCATCAGACCTGACCGCGTACAGACAGAAGTGGTCGCCTCTTTCAAGCCACCCCAGTCTGCCAAATAACTACGGAGTTTCCTGAGTTTGTGTTAATACTTTCGCCGTTTTATTCACCACTTTGCAGATATCGCACATCTCCTGACAAGCCTACTTCATAAAGATGTAGTTTTCGAGTGGACATCTGAGTACGACTCCGCCTTCCGCCACCTGAAATTTCTGCTCACTTGACAACCTGTGCTCCGCCACTTCGATCCTTCAGCGCCCACAGAAGTGCATACCGACGCAAATGTTGTTGGAATTGGCGTGGTTCTTGTCCAGCGCTGCGACAGCAAGGAGCACGTCGTGGCGCACGCTAGTCGCTCCCTTAGTAAGCCGAAGCGCAATTATACTGTCACGAAACAGAAATGCCTCGCTGTCGTTTTTGCCACTCAACGCTTTCGCTCATATCTCTATGGACGCCCGTTTACCGTTGTCACAGATCACCATGCCCTCTGCTGGTTAGTTCATCTCAGGGACCCGTGTGGCCGCCTTGTACGATGGGCCCTACGGTTACAAGAGTATGACTTTACAGTCACCTACAAAACTGGCCGTAAGCACGCTGACGCAGACTGTCTTTCGCGCCTTCCTCTTCCTACAACGGAGTCTGAAGCCGATGATTTCGAGAACTGTGTCGCGTCGGTATCAATGGCTTTTGCTGACACCCCCCGTTTATAGAAGAACAGCGGAGGGATTCCACCTTGGAACCTCTCTTCGCGGCGGCTCAATATCGGTCAGGTGGACACCAATTTTGCGTGCGTGATCACCTGATCTGGAGAAAAAGTATTCCTCTCCGAGCCCTCGCCTCCTCCTGGTTGTTCCGAGGAGCCTATACAATTCTATAATACAGACCATGCACGACGACCCTAGTTCCGGGCATCTAGGAAATGCGAGAATGCTCCACCGCACCCAGGAGCGCTTGTATTGGCCATAAAATACGAACTACTGAGCGGTACGTCGCCAGCTGTACCCAGTGTCAGCGCTGCAAACGTCCCACAAGCGTGGCAGCGGGGCAACTTCATCCCATCACACCTCCCCGTGCACCCTTTGAGCAAGTGGGCGTTGATCTCCTTGGCCCCTTTCCGCTATCCCACAATGGAAATCGCTGGATCATTGTTTGCGTAGACTACCTCACTCGATACAGTGAGACGGCAACCATACCCGCGGTCAACGCGTATCTGCTTTATGCTGCAGGCGATAGTTTTTCGCCACGGACCACCACAAGTGATCCTCAGCGACCATGGTCGCCAATTTACCCCCGATGTCGTGGAGGAGATGCTCCGTTTGTGTGCCTGTTATCTTTGCCATTCATCGCCTTATCATCCGCAAACCAACGGTCTAACTGAACGCACCAACCGTACGATCACCAACATGCTGTCCATGTACGTCGACGCAAATCATAAGAACTGGGACAGTGTCCTACCGTTCATTACGTACGCTTTCAACAGCGCCCGTCATGAGACCACTGGCTTTAGTCTATTCTTCCTGCTTTACGCTCGCCACCCACGATATACCTTAGACACCATCCTCCCGTTTTATACCACCAGTAATGAAGATCCCTCGGTAGCCTAGACCATATGTTTTGCCGAAGAAGCCCGCCGGCTAGCTCGTCTTCGCATCTTAGCGTCACAGGATCGCTCAAAAGAACTGTACGGTGCCCACCACAGCCACATAATTTACCAGCCTGGAGATTTGGTGTTGCTGTGGCGGCTTATCAGGAAGCGGGGTCTGTCACAAAAGCTGCTGTCCCACTACGATGGACCATTTGTAGTCCTTGCCCAACTTAGCGAGCTCAATTATCGCGTCGCTCGTCTCACCAAAAGCGGCCGTCGCTCTGCGAAAAGTGAAGTTGCGCACGTTTTCCGTTTAAAGCCTTGTCGATCACGCGACGCTGTTTAAGTCGCCCAGCGGGCTTCAGCTGCGTCGGGGGAAGTGTGACGCCCAGAAATGGAGATAAGAGAAGAAGAGGTCTACGAAGCAGTGGCTTGTTCGACGTTCGTCCTGCGTCAATTGACACCTCGCTCGTTACAATATATATATATTGTGGAAGAAGGCCACGTCGAGACGGCAAGGTCGAGACGGCAAGGCAACGGATGCCGTGTCTGGCGTTTTATTCCGATGGACAGAACCCAAGCGCGTGCCCGAGCCAGCGCCGCGGGACGATGATGATGGTATGTACAAGAGGAAGAAAAAGATCATGGTATGTACAAATGAAAGAAGATCCGTGGAGTGCTCACACAATCTGCCCGGGGGGTCTGAAGCGGCCAGCCTGGCCGCTCCTAATCAACCGATGTACCGCGGCGCACAAACGGCTTCAAGCGAGATACATGAACAATTTCAGCTCCACGGTGGCGTCGGTCGGCGGGGGGATCAACAGGTGTGACTTGGTAGTTTACTGGGGACGTTTGGTTGATGACTTTCTAGGGACCAACATAGCGGCGCTGAAATTTATCACTAAGGCCAGGGGTGCGCAGTGGTGTATAGAGCAGTACTTCGTCACCAGGACGAAAAGAGACCACGCGATGCTTCGAATCGTAGCGACTCTTGCGGTCTTGCTGGCACGCTTTTGTGTTGAGGCGGGCAAGATGACGGGATCGGGTCACACGGGATAAGAACTGGGCTGGTAATGATGAGGAGTAATCGGGCGTAGAGAAGAAAGAAGTGTCGAGGATTGTAGTGGGAGGACGGCCGAAAACGATAAAAAATGGGGAGTAACCGGTAGTCCGCTGTACTGCAGTATTATAGGCGAATGTGACGAATGGTAGAACAGTATCCCAATTTCGATGATCCGGTGTGATGTACATGGATATCATGTCCGATAGGGTGCGATGAAATCGCTCAGTCAGTCCGTTAGTCTGGGGATGGTAGCTTGAGGTAGTCTTATGGAGGGTGGATGAGGTCCGAAGAACTTCGGATACGACAGTCGATAAGAAGGCCGTCCCGCGGTCACTTAGAAGCACCCGAGGAGCGCCATGACGCAATACAATTGACCGCAAAAAGAAATTAGCTACTTCTTCAGCGGAACCAGTCGGTACAGGGGCCGTCTCAGCATAGCGTGTAAGGTGGTCGACAGCTGTTATAATCCAATGGTTACCCCCGTCGGAGAGAGGTAGGGGACCATATAAGTCGATGCCGACTACGTCGAATGGCGTGGCGGGACATGGAAGAGGCTGTAGGAGGCCAGCGGGCGAAGAAGTCGGCCGCTTGCGACGTTGGCACAGATGGCAGGAAGCGACGTATTTAGCTATGGTAGAAGATAGGCCAGGCCAAAAGAATCGTCTTTTCACGCGGTCATATGTTTTGTTAAAACCAAGGTGACCGGCAGTGGCGTCATCGTGGAAAGCCGCCAGTATACGTGGGCGAAGCGCACGCGGCACGACTGGGAGCCAACGAGTTCCATCAGGGCAATATACGTAGCGGCGTAGTATGCCATCTTCGAGCTTGAAATTGCGAAGCTGTCGGCGAAGCCTAGCATTGGGCGGGTTCGAAGCGCCGATAAGCCGGTCGATGATGGGCCGGCAGTAGGCATCAGCTAATTGCTGCGAGCGGAGTGCGTGTTTGTGCTCAGAATCGTCAAAAGAAACTGCTGTGATATGCGTCGGGGGAAGAGATGGTCGGCTGTGGTCAGAGGTAGAAATGCGTTGCGAAGAAAAACAGCAGGCTGATTCCGTAAGTGGGCAGCGAGAAAGAGCGTCGGCGTCTTGGTGTTGGCGACCCGATTTATAAACGACGTCGAAACTGTATTCTTGCAGGCGTAGAATCCAGCGGCCAAGTCGGCCTGTCAAATTTTTCAGTGAAGACAACCAGCAAAGAGCATGGTGATCGGTCACAACTGTAAAGTGCCGACCATAGAGGTAGGGGCGAAACTTTTGAACAGCCCAGACGACGGCAAGACATTCCTGCTCGGTAATGGTGTAGTTTTTCTCAGCTGGAGTCAAGGTCCGACTGGCGAAGGCAATAACTTTCTCACGCGAAGTTGCATCGCGCTGCAGAAGGACAGCGCCAAGACCGTGACCACTGGCATCAGTGTGCAGGATGGTAGGAGCGCTGTCGCTGAAGTGGCCAAGAACGGGATCTGATGTGAGGGCGTGCTTTAGGTCGGTAAAAGCAGTGTTGCACTGTTCAGTCCACACGAAAGAGCTTCGCGCTTTAAGTAGTTCATGAAGTGGCGCCGCAATAGTTGCGAAATGCCTTATGAAACGCCGGAAATATGACGCCAGGCCGAGGAAACTGCGTAAATCTGTAGTCCGTTGTGGGCGAGGAAAGTTCAAGACCGCGCTGATTTTACCAGGGTCTGGACGAATGCCATCATGGCTAACCAGATGTCCCAATATTTTAATTTCCTTCTGTGCAAAGTGGCACTTCTTGGTGTTGAGCTGAAGGCCCGCTGAAGAGAGACACGTCAGGACTTCATTCAGGCGCGTGAGATGGTCGTTAAAAGTTGCCGAAAAGATAACAATGTCGTCCAAGTAACATAAACAGGTCCTCCATTTTAGGCCACGAAGTACCGTATCAATCATTCTTTCAAATGTCGCTGGTGCGTTACACAGGCCGAAGGGCATAACATTAAACTCGTAAAGTCCATCGGGAGTTGCGAAAGCGGTTTTTTCTTTGTCGCTCTCATGCATAGGTATTTGCCAATAACCTCAGCGGAGATCCAAGGTCGAGAAATATTCGGCGCCTTGTAGAGAGTCAAGGGCGTCATCTATTCGCGGCATATGGTAGACATCTTTACGGGTAATTTTGTTGAGTGCGCGATAATCAACACAAAATCGTACCGATCCGTCCTTCTTTTTTAACTAATACTACTGGGGAGGACCATGGGCTTGTTCATGGACGAATAATATCGCGATGGAGCATGTCATTCACATTTTCTTCGATTACTTTTCGTTCCGAGAGAGAAACCCGATAAGGTCGTCGGCGTACGATCGAGTTACCTTCAGTAATGATGCGGTGGTGTGCAACACTAGTCCGTCCCAGTGGTGGGGAAGTGGCGTCAAAAATGGCTTGATGGGCTTGAAGCAAGTCCAGCAATTCTTTGCGTTGGTGCGGCATGAGGTCCGAACTGATTGTCTTCGACAGCATGAGAAGAGAGACGTGCGATGAATCACGTTGCTGAGGTAGCGGGGCGGTGAGCACCATCATGGACATAGGGTGAGCATCCACTATGCATGGCAGGGAAGTTCCTTTAGTCAGCACGAGGGATTCACGGGATGTGTTCGTGGCAGCTACTATCGCTGAGCCGCTGCGGAATCGTACAAGACTTGATGGGAAGGCAATTCCACGTGCAAGATGACGATGAGATGGTGCGATGAGTACATCCCCGTCAGTGATGTGTTCTGACACAACGGTAACAAGCTTTTCGCACTGGGGAGGCAATACAGTATCAACTGCGGCAATGAGGGAATGACGTCCTTCAGAAATGTCAGATGAAAAATCACTGTCTGTCATATGAATGACACGGTCGCCACAAGAAATTAACGCTGAAGCGGTCGACAAAAAATCCCATCCAAAAATCATCTGATGCGCACACGGTGAAAGCACAGCAAACTGCACATGGTGGCGGACGCCGTCTATAACAATTCGAACTGTACACTTTGCTGAAGGATGTAGAGGGACGTCATTTGCTCCACGAAGTTGAGGTCCATCGTATGGTGTCGTTACCTTCCGCAAACGGTGGCACAAATCAGCGCGAATAACAGAAATTGCAGCCCCTGTGTCAATCAAAGCTTCGACCGGTAATCCTTCAGCTGAAATGGAAATCATATTGTACGGGCGATGAGGAGGACTTTTGGTTAGTTCGCAGAGTGCAGTTTCACCTCCGGAAACTGCATCGCTTAGTTTTCCGAATGACGGATAGGAACAGTTGTTGCTGGTCGAAGTGGAGAAACAGAGCGGCGGTATGGGGAAAGGGACCGGCGTCGGGATACATGGGCACCACTTGGTTCAGACGAGGATACCGGCGGTGGAGAGGATCGACGAGGTGGGCCGGGATTAGGTCGTCGCTGATAATATGAGGGTACGTCACTTTCGAAGGCGTCGTAACCACGCCGCTCGTTCTGAATGCGTCGACGACAGAAGCGGGATATATGTCCTCGTATTCCACAGTAGTAGCACACTGGGCAAGAGGGGCGCCAAGGTGCGTAGTAGGGTGGCGTAGGCTGAGCCGTCGTCACGGCGTTGATGTGGTTGTAGGGCGATGCCAGTTGGGGCGGCGGAACAAAAGGAGGGGGTGATGCTGTGACGTGCGCGTAAGTCGATGCTGGGCAGGGTGCAGGAGGGTCGGACGCCATAGGTCGGGTGATGGTTGCAAGCTCATCTTCAATGATGTTGCGGAGACCGGCGTCATTAGAAGGTACGGAAGAATGATCGCACCCATGTCGACAGACAGGCTTTAGGGCTTGGAGCTCCTCCCTGATGATGGCTCGAATCAGTGCCCGCAGATCCAGGTCAGCAGAGGTCGGGCCAGCAGGAATGCCGGGCTGCAATTGGGAGGACTGCAGCTGGTCGATGCGTTGGCAGGTCGCAATAATGGCGTCAACAGTAGAAGGATTCTGGGCAATCAGGGTATTATAAGCCACAGAATTAATTCCTTTCAAGATGTGGTGTACGCGTTCAGGTTCCGGCATGGTGGGACTAATACGCCGGCAAAGTGCAAGTATGGCCTCTATGTAAGACGCGTACGACTCATCGGGACCTTGGAGGCGAGAGGCGAGCTTGTTCTTCGCGACCTCAGTCCGAACTGCTGGGTCCGCGAAATATTGGCGGAACTGCTGCTTGAATGTGGTCCAGTTAGTGGTGTGGGGTTCGCGATTAATAAACCATGGTTCTGGCGACCTCAATGAGGTAGAAAGAAACATTCAGAAATTTTAGAGCATCGTCCCACCGGTTGTAGTTACTGCATCGTTCATAGGTGTCCAGCCAGTCATCGACGTCTTCATCGCGACGACCAGCGAACAGCGGCGGGTCGCGTTGTCGTGTGGGCACAGTCGGAAGGGGTGGTGCAGCCGAGGTAGAGGGTCCTGCCGATTCGTGGGTACTCTCGGTAGACATAACGATGGTGGCAGGCGGTAAACAGCGACCGGAACGCAGCTCCAGCGAGAGGCAGGGCACAAAACGGCAAGGGGATCAAGTCTTACCTCCACCACTTGTGGAAGAAGGCCACGTTGAGACGGCAAGGTCGAGACGGCAAGGCAACGGATGCCGTGTCTGGCGTTTTATTCCGATGGACAGAACCCAAGCGCGTGCCCGAGCCAGCGCCGCGGGACGATGATGATGGTATGTACAAGAGGAAGAAGAAGATCATGGTATGTACAAATGAAAGAAGATCCGTGGAGGGCTCACAATATATATATTGTAAGAATGGGGGGTTTATTCAGCAGATCAACATGACTTGATCAGCAGGACTGAGCAGATCAGCGGCGAACACAGCGGCAGCGAACACAGTCAGATCCAGCACGCGCAGCGATCACGATGCCACTGACTGGCATGTTCCTTGTGCACTTCTTCCTCTTCACAATTACCCGCGGGACGAAGAGGAGACATCCTGGCGACTTACGGCGTGAGCAAGACGGCAGGGTCGTAATAGGGTTTGAGGCGCTGGACGTGAACAATCTCGCGTCCGCACCGGCGTAGATCATGGGACGGCGTAACAGGTTCCACCACATAATTAACCGGAGAGGTGCGCTCCAGAACACGGTATGGGCCATGGTATTTAGCAAGAAATTTTGAAGACAGTCCAGGCGCATTGGAAGGTATCCATAGCCAGAGAAGAGCGCCAGACGAGAAGTGCGGTGTCGAGTGTTGGCTGTCATGGTTGGATTTATGGCGGTACTGGGTGTTAGCTGTGAATGCGCGGGCGATTTGTCGACAGTCTTCCGCATGCTGGGCTGCTTGAGACGCAGGTGTATACTCTGATATGTCTGGCTGATACGGGAGTACGGTGTCGATTGTAGCAGAGGGGTGACGGCCGTAGAGGAGAAAAAAAGGAGAGAAGCCAATAGTAGACTGCGTTGCGGTATTGTATGCGTACGTGACATACGGAAGGACGAGGTCCCAGTTTGAGTGGTTGGAGGAGACGTACATAGAGAGCATGTCGCCAAGGGTACGATTGAAATGCTCAGTGAGGCCATTAGTCTGGGGATGATAGGCGGAGGTGGTTCTATGAATAATGTTGCACTTGGTGAGCAAGGCTTTCACAACGTCACTCAAGAAAACGCGTCCTCTGTCGCTGAGCAGCTCTCGAGGTGCGCCATGGCGAAGAACAAATCGCTGCAAAATGAAGGAAGCTACTTCTGACGCTGTGGCAGATGGAAGTGCGGCGGTTTCTGCATACCTCGTCAGATGATCAACGGCTACGACAGCCCAGCGGTTACCGCCCGCAGTGTAGGGAAGCGGCCCGTACAAATCAATGCCGACGCGGTCGAAAGGACGTGGTGGGCTGGGTAACGGCAGCAACTCTCCAGCAGAACGTTGAGGAGATGGCTTGCGACGTTGACAGGTGAGGCATGAGCGAACGTACTTGAGTACAAAGGTGTACATACCCCGCCAGTAGTAACGCAGCCGGAGACGAGTGTATGTCTTGAAGACGCCCGCGTGACCGGATTGTGGGTCAGCGTGGAAATAGTCACAGATTTGCGAACGTAACTGCCGGGAAATAACTAGCAACCACTTGCGGCCATCTGCGCAGTAGTTGCGGCGGTAGAGGAGGTTATCACGAATGGCGAAGTGGGAAGCATGGCGGCGGAGAGCACGTGATGGAGAAGCAGCCAGCTGTAGGATTGGAGATAAAATTGAGGATAGAGTTTATCCAAGGATCTCGCCGCTGCGCTGACGGCATGTCATTGATGTGAAGCGATGGCGGGGAATCGTCGGAAGGGGAAAGGCTCGCGACCTCAGCTGTAAGGGGGCAGCGGGAAAGTGCATCGGCGTCGTGATGTTTGCGGCCAGAGCGGTAAACAACGCGGACATCATATTCCTGAAGGCGAAGAGCCCATCTTGCCAGTCTGCCGGACGGGTCTTTCAGTGAGGAAAGCCAGCAAAGCGCATGGTGGTCCGTCAATACGTCAAAAGGGCGACCATAGAGGTAAGGGCGGAATTTAGTAAGAGCCCAAATAATCGCTAAGCATTCTTTTTCAGTGACAGAGTAATTGGATTCAGCCTTCGTGAGTGTACGGCTACCATAGGCGACCACGTATTCAGTATAACCTGCTTTGCGCTGAGCGAGCGCAGCGCCGAGACCAATACCACTGGCGTCTGTGTGGACCTCAGTAGGCACTGTGGGGTCGAAGTGACGTAGGACAGGCGGTGCCGTGAGGATGTGTCGTAAAGCATTGAAGGCATCGTCGCACACTGGTGACCACGACGAAAGGTCGGAACTGCCGGACAGAAGTTCTGTCAAGGGAGCAGCAATGGAAGCAAAATTCCTAATAAAGCGGCGAAAGTAAGAGCACAGCCCGAGGAAGCTACGTAGATCTTTGATGGAAGTCGGTTTGGGAAAGGCTGTTACGGCACGAAGTTTGGCAGGGTCTGGAGATACACCTTCTTTGGAAACAACGTGGCCGAGAATGGTGAGCTCGCGGGCGGCAAAACGACATTTTTTCAAATTCAGCTGCATTCCGGCATCAGATAGGCAGGTCAAAACGGGCTTCAGACGGTAGAGGTGTGTGTCAAAGTCACGAGAAAAGACGACAATGTCATCGAGGTAGCAGAGGCATGTCTTCCACTTTAGGCCACGCAAAATGGTGTCCATCATCCGCTCAAATGTTGCCGAAGCATTACAAAGGCCAAACGGCATAACTGTGAATTCGTACAAGCCGTCGGGAGTTACAAAGGCAGTTTTGGGGCGATCAGCCGCTTCCAAGGGTACTTGCCAGCACCCGGAACGTAAATCTAGGGAAGAAAAGAGTGCGGCGCCTTGCAAACAATCGAGAGCGTCGTCGATGCGTGGGAGAGGATAGACGTCCTTTCGCGTAATCTTATTAGGGCGGTGATAATCGACACAGAAGCGGATAGAACCATCTTTCTTTTTTACAAGGACGACAGGTTAGGCCCAAGGGCTGCTTGAGGGCTGAATCACGCCATTCTCGATCATTAGGTCGACTTGCTCTTCATTAGCCTGGCGTTCGGTTGGAGACACACGATAGGGGCGCTGTCGTAGTGGTGCGTGGGTGCCTGTGTCGATGCGATGAGTGACTAGAAGTTTGACCCAAAGAACTTTGATGAGAGTCGAAGGAGGAGTGAAAGTGATGTAGTAGGTTCAAAAGCTGAGTGCGCTGCTCTGGAGGAAGATCGGCATCGATGGAACGGAGAAACAAGTCTGTAGAGGGGGGAGCGGGCGCAATTGAAGGGGGGCTGAGCGCAGTCACGGCACAGTGCGGCGCGTCGTCAGGTTCCTCAGAGATCAGAAGAGATGCGATTGGCTGGATACTTCCGGGGCATACGCCATGGCGCAAAGCAGTAGGGGAGTTAAATGGGTTAGAGACCAATAACATGGAAAAGCCAGCGGAAATAGCGAGCACTGCGTAGGGCAATGGAAGGCACTTGCGGCGCAGGAAAGTATGGG
>JAJIZL010039472.1:670-18352 GCA_023969395.1 Amblyomma maculatum
GCACGATGGGGCGGTTGAGCTGCCTCCGCAAGCTGTTCGCCGGATGGCGAAGCGCTGGGCAGTACCAGACCTCGGACCAGGTGCCCGACAGGTGCTGGCGAGCCGGCCTTGAACGCCAGGCCCAGGACGATGAACTCCGCCGCCAGCGACGCCCAGGAGCGTCCGACCCGTTCGCTTGCCGGAACAAACTCACGCGCACTGGCACGCCCCGCACGCGGCCACACTTCACTTCCTTTCGAGCCACCCGCACACTCGCCACAATCACCATCATCACACACGTATTACGTCCGCATTTGATTTCGGCATTATTTTAATTGCTTGCGTATTAGGTGTTCGTCATATTTTTCGCATTTTTCCGCTTTCTCTCGTTGCGCGCCAAGAACTGCATCATACCTGCCAATTCGACGAGTAATTATCAGTGCTTTTATTTTTGTTTGTTTGCTCTGTACCATTTGATGCCAGTAAAGCGTCTGCACTCAAGTGCCCACTATCAACGTATTACGTATGTGACAGGTTTAATTTTTGACATTTTATTTGAAGTAATGCCGTAGCTGTACTTGACTTTTTTTTTTTTTTTTTTTTATCTAAACTGCCGGTTCACCCTTTGGTTAGTGGCACGCAAGCAAATGTCCGTGATATACGTATATGTTAATCACGAACAAAGAATAAATGCTTGAGTCGCGTATACCTTGTTTATTTTTTTTTTGCCGGTAAATACTACAGTGCTTTAAATTAGTACGGTAGTGAATAAATGTGTTTTGCTCGCACATTTTATTTGTAATTTCTATAAGCGGTGATTAGGGCACATAATGAACACCGATTAAAGAGATATATTACAGATTACTGACGATTTAAGATAAACGTTGTTATGTATTAATAAGCGCAAGCTGCAAAATGTAAGCAGGTGTTCGTAAATAAGGTTTGTAAAAAATAAGTGTTCCTAAGGAGGCCTTACGAAGCACAAGCTTTGATTCGCATGTACACTGTTTTTCTCCGCGTGTTAATAGCGCTCCTGGGCAGTAGCCTTTATTCCCTTACGGGAAAAACGAATGCAAAACACCACGCTTCGTTGCAAACATTAAGTACAAATTGCTCATCTGGACGATTTTTAACTGTCCGCAGGAAGAAATGTTGAGAGTTTCAGATAGCGATTCAAACATAGCGCGCTGCTCCGAAGGACTACCCAAGCGTGCACAATGTCTCCAGATAGACGTAAAAGAACGGCAGGGATCAGTTTAAGCACCTGGAATAAGTCGCCTCTTTATTAATTATCACACTAATTGCGTATCGTCTGAAAATCGCTTCAAAGAGAACCGCACCCCTCCTCTGTACCCCCGCTATCCCGCGGCCGCTACGCGCTGAGCGGCGAACGTGGCACCCTTGTTGCACGTCGCGCCCTCTCACGAGAGTCGGTTCTTGCCATCGCAAAAGCGGCCCGCTCTCCGGCGCCGGTCGTCACACTGCCCAATATTCTAGAGCACTATACCCTGTGGTCGCTCTTTTCTTCTTTCCTCACGGCTAGCGGCAACGCAACCGCAAACTGGGCAGCTCCCGCCGGTCGCCGATGGCCTCTGCGGGAATTTCAGCGTTTTAGCCTCGTCAACATGTGCGCTGAACGATAGACTGCGCAGCCCTGCTGTGCGTGTGTTTCTGTGCGGGCCTCCGTTTCTCCAGTCGCCTGATGTACGCAGCGCTGCAGAGACAGCGTCTTCTATTGTGGAAGTACTTGAAGTACCTCTCTGGTCAACTGGACAGAGATGGAGAGGCGCGGTTTCTGCAGCGCTTACACACCCGTTTCTTCATCGTTCGGGATGGCGGGTTTGTTATGCCAGCTTTGCCATACGACCCCCCCCCCCTTTTCTATTGTTTTCCCCTCTCTGGGGAATCATGTGTTTCATTATGTATATGCGCCATAGAGTGTTTTGTATACTGCTTTCGTCTGTGATTAATGTGCGTTTTTATATGTATGTACGTACCCCCGAAAATTCCCTTTATACACGTGTTATGGAAAAGCGTACTTCAGACTCGGTGGTAGTGGTGAAAACATTTATTATACATACAGATAGGTATTGACACTAGGTGGGATGCTTACACAGGCACTCCATTGGCGTTTGCCGCAGCCCAGGCCTTCCGTGATGTGGCTGGGGCAGGTTGGTCACCGCCGCTTGCGGCGGAGGCTAGTTGTTGTTGTTGTGGCTGTAGGAAGAAGGAAAAGAAAATGCACGGGCCTGCTACTGGCTCTGTAGCTGAGCCACCTCCGCTGCGTGATTTATTTATAGATTTATTTATAGGAAGGGAAAGGCACGGTAACTGTCTCACTTGTTCTTCTGTGGACACAGCAACCGCGCCGTAAGGGAAGGGAGGAAATGAGAGTGAAAGTGGAAAGAGAGGAAGAGGAGCCGTAGTGGAGGGCTACGGAGTAATTTCGACCACCTGGGGATCTTTAACGTACGCTGACATCGCACAGCACACGACGCCTCCTCGTTTCGCCTCCATCGAAACGCAGCCGCCGAGGTCGGGTTCGAACCCGGGTGCTCCGGCACAGTAGTCGGGCGTCTTACCACTGTACCACCCCGGCGGGGCCCTCCGCTGCCTCGTGCAGATAGAGGAGTACATAGAGAAGAAGGAAAGGCAAGAGGGAGAGAAAGACGCGCGCCGCAACAACAGCCGTCGTCCACCACCAGCGGTGGCGTGTGCAATGACGGCCTACAAGAGATAAAAATTCGGTGCCAGGCCAGCCCCCGCCGCAAGCAGCGGTGACCCACCTGCACCAGCCCCCCGCGGGGGCTAGCCTGCCACAGAATTTTTATTTCTTGTAGGCCGTCACATTGCACCTGCCACTGTTTTGGTGGTGGACGACGGTTGGCGTTGCGGCGCGTGTCTTTCTCTCCCTCTTCCTTTTCTTTCTTCTCTATTTTCTCTTCTGTCTGCACGAGGCAGCGGAGCCCCGCCGGGGTGGTGTAGTGGTGAGACGCCCGACTACTGTGCCGGAGCACCCGGGTTCGAGCCCGATCTCGGCGGCTGCGTTTCGATGGAGGAGAAACGAAGGGGCGTCCGTGTGCTGTGTGATGTCAGCGCACGTTAAAGATCCCCAGATGGTCGAAATTACTACGCAGCCCTCACTAAGGCTCCCCTTTCTCTCTTACCACTTTCACTCCCACTTTCCTCCCTTCCCTTATGGCGCGGTTGAGGTGTCAACAGAGAACAAGTGAGACAGTTACCATGTCTTTCCCTTCCTATATATCAATCAGACAGAGCAGGTGGCTCAGCTAAAAAGCCAGTAGCAGGCCCGTGCATTTTCGTTTCCTTCTTCCTACAGCCACAACAACTAATGTCACATATTATAGTCAAGGCTTCTCAACGAAGGAAGAGCACATGAAAATTAAATCTTTCGCTGGCGGAAAAAAGCACTCAGCGTGTACAGTGTTTTGCACAATGTACACGTGCGTGCGTCGTGAACAGTTGCGGCTTCATTTCGATGGAGGCGAAATGAAGAGGCATCAGTGTGCTGTTCGATGTCAGCGCACGTTAAAGATCCTCAGGTGTTCGAAATTACTCCATAGCCCTTCACTACGGCTCCTCTTTCTCTTTCCATTTTCACTCCCATCTTCCTTCCCTTACGGCGCGGTTGCCCCGCCGGGGTGGTGCAGTGGTAAGACGCCCGACTACTGTGCCGGGGTACCCGGGTTCAAACCCGACCTCGGCGGCTGCGTTTCGATGGAGGCGAAACGAAGAGGCGTCGTGTGCTGTGCGATGTCAGCGCACGTTAAAGATCCCCAGGTAGTCGAAATTACTCCGTAGCGCTCCACTACGGCTCCTCATTCTCTCTTTCCACTTTCACTCCCATCTTCCTCCCTTCCCTTACGGCGCGGTTGCGGTGTCCACAGAAAAACAAGTGAGACAGTTACCGCTCCTTTCCCTTCCTATAAATAAATCAGTCTAAATCAGTCTTACGGCGCGGTTGAGGTGTCCACAAAAAACAAGTGAGAGAGTTACCGCGCCTTCCTCTTCCTATAAATCAATTAATCAATCGTGAACAGCTGCATGGACGCAGAGCTATTGTGGAGGCCCGCCCGTTGTGCCGAGTGCTCAGTAACCTAATAAATTTGCGGGTGGGTCTCAAGCAAACTACTATATAATGTACCATATTGTATATTATTGTGAAAGCAATACTACTTGCACCTTCAAGCCTTTGCCGTTCCGTGGCGGTGCCACCATAGACCTTTCGCGTGACCTCTGTGTGACGTCGCCGAAGAACTGGGCGACCATCTCGCGCCTTCCGCGAGCAGTGGCGGTGCCACCACCGGCGGCCTAACTCCCGCGCTGTCCGCCAGGAGCGCAACAGGTGTGGTGACGTCACGCTGAAGAGCTGAGCGATAATGTCCCTAGCGCCCGGAGACTTAGGGCATTCCTAAAGTATATGGTCGAGGGTCCCCCTCGCTTCGCAGGCTTTACATTTATCATTTTGCTCTCATCTATCTGGGTGTGAAACAACCAGACATTGTTCCGGGTGCCAGGGACAACATTAAAAGTTGAGAGGCCTGGGTAACCCTGCTGCGAGCGACGTCCACGCTTACGAGCAAAAAGCCGTCCGCCTGGCGGCTGAAGCCGCGAATAACCTATGTATAGTCGCAGTCCTTAGTCGCGGAGGTTCCAGCCCCCGTTCCTCAGGCTTGCTTGCGAGGAGCGGGGAGTAGGGGGCCTCCTAAATCGGTGGAAATAAAGTTTTAATCAATCAATCAATCTGGGCGAACATGTCGCGCCGTGTGCGAGTAGTGGCGGTGCCACCACTGGCGGCCTAACTCCCACGCTGTCCGTCAGGAGCACCACAGGTGTTGCGACGTCACGCCGAAGAGCTGGGCGACCATCTCGCGCCGTTTGTGAGTAGTAGCGGTGCCTCCATCGGCGGTTTAACATCTGCTTCGACGATGCCACCTATTGCTAGGGAAGCTGGTCGCAATGAGCGTAAGAGACAGCAGCGAGCTACGGAGACGGAGGAACAGCGTATTCTTGTCGTATCCAAAGTGAATCATTGTATAACCACCACACCTAACCATAACAAGCATATCCATAAGCACCACAACCAGCCGAACATTACCTGGGCATAGCATGGGTATTGCTTTCGCTAGCTATCGGGCTTAACCAAGCTTAGCCTCTGCCAATTTTAATTTTTTTATTTACTTACCATTTCCTTCTTCCTATCGCTCACCTTTGAGTCCCTCTACACCATCCTCGTTATCCCTTTATTTTCCGCCGCCCCAATTCAGGTGCTTGAGATACCAGATAGCAGATACCGGGGCTGGCAAACACATTAACGCGGTAGCGTTAAGGAGCTCGTGTCGCACAAAAGCCGGTGTCGTCGGCGTCCAGTGAGCGCTAAATCCCGGCATGCACTTCATAAATAAACATGCATTTCATAAATAAAAAGCAAGTTCCAATATGGGCTGGGTGGGAATCGAACCAGGGTCTCCGGAGTGTGAGACGGAGACGCTACCACTCAGCCACGAGTTCTTTTTTTCTTTATTGCCTGTTTTGAGTTCACATCAATTCAAAAAAGATCCACGATAATGGTAAAACTCGCAACAACCAGACTTCGGCTGTCACGAAAGGTTTAAAATTTTTTGAGGACAGCCAGTTCATCGAGCACACTGATCCAGTCAGGTGGATCAGAAAGCACCCCATACGTTTCTCTAAGGAGCAGCACACTCTCGATAAAGTTCTCGCGTACAGAACGCGTGTTGACATCTGCATGTTGCACTTGCATCCTTGTTTTCCACAGGCTGTGGAGGCTCAGGACCATGACTAAATCCAAAGGAATACCCTCACTTTCGACTGGAAGGAACCGTATGCCATACGGATCTAACGGAAGGTCTTTCTTTAGTGTTCTCTGGAGAACATCCCAGTGAAAGACTGGGTCCCAGCAATCCAGAAAGACGTGCTCGATTGTCTCTGGTTTTTTGCAAAGGAGACAGTCTGTTGTCCAGGGAACGAATAAGCCTCTTTCATGTAACCAGGTTTTAACAGGTAATGTGTTGGAATGTAGCTTAAAGAAGAACGTTTTAACTGAAGGCCTAACTGGCATCTTTTTCACACGCTTTAAGACATCCTGTCCGGGGCCTCCACGGTGTGGTGCACGGTAAATCGGCAACGGTATCATCACATCCAGAAGATCTTTGTACAGCTTCTTCTTACAAACTTTGCTCAAGTATTCAATTGAAAAACGCGCATGCAACATTCTGAAAGACAAGACAACTTCGCGCATGTACCCTTTTAAAGCGCCACTCATATTCTCACCAGAACAGACAACGTATTCTGGAAGCATTTTACACAGTCGTACTTGCATGACCGTCCTCAAGAATTTGTCCTTTTGATCACGAAGCAAAAAAAAAACGCGAGACAACCTGTCGCAAAAAGAGATGCACAAGGCCCAAGCCCCCCGCCTTAACAGGCAGAAAGAGGTTGGTTCTGCTGCACTTTTCCCATGTTGATGCCCGCATGAAGACACAATGAATTTTTTGGATGCTAACACGCGTCGCCGAAAGCACATTCATTACGTACCATATCTTTGCCACAAGGAAAACATTGCACACATGAGCGCGTGAGAACATTGACAACGGCTCGCCCTGCCATGAATCAGCTTTCTCTCTCGCTCTCTCTGCTTGGCCAGCCCAGAATGGGGTGGGATCTTGGTACGATTCAAGCGGCACGCCTAAATACTGGGTCGGCAGTTTTGACCATTGCAAACGAGAAAAGTATTCAGGCGTAACATCCCAGTCTCCATGCCAGAAACCGGCACTTTTTTCCCAATTTACTTCACAGCCTGTCTGTCGGCAGAATTTTTCAACAAGGGCAGTAACTTCTTGAATGCTTTCTCTGCTTGAACAGAATACAGCGATGTCATCTGCATATGCCAGCATTTTGACCTGTTCTGACTGCAGCATAAAACCAGTTATACGTTCATTGTTTATGATAGACCGGCAGAGAGGCTCGAGGTAGGCCGCAAACAGTAGGGGTGACAGGGGGCAGCCTTGCCTCACTGACGACAGCACACGAATGCTGTCAGTGAGCTCTCCATTCACAATTATCCGTGTCGTGCAGTTCGCATACACCATTCGAACACCTTCCTCAATCACTCGCCCTATGTTTGAGTGTGTCAATACTTCGAACAAGGCATCGTGCGAAACGCGATCGAATGCTTTGGCGAGATCCAGCTGTACCATTGCCACTCGAGATCCAATCGCGTCACAACACTCCAAAACGGTTCGTACCACGTGCACATTAGTTGCGATGTTTCGACCTTTAATGCCGCACGTCTGGTGTGGCCCAACCAGACTCGGTATTACACTTTGAAGCCTTTTCGCCAGCACTTTCATGTATATTTTGTAATCCACGTTGGTGAGGCTTATCGGCCGATAAGAACCCACCAACAGGCGTTTTCCTGGCTCATCATACTTCGGAATCAAAACAATGTGCGAGGTAGAAAACGAAGGTGGGACCTGCTTACGTTCGTATGACTCCTCTAGCACTTTAAGCAAAATCTGGGCTGTGTAATCTTTAAATGCTTTGTAGAAAGCAGCGCCAAGCCCATCAGGTCCTGGCGACTTTCCCATTGGAAGGTCGTCTATCGCACTTTCTATTTCTGTCAAACTTATGGGTCGTTCTAGACGCGTTTTAACATCCTCATCGAGCTTTGGCATTTGGCGCAAAAATTCTGCCTGAAAGCCATTTTTGACTTCGCGTTTACGGCCAAGCAATTCATTGTAGTGTTCTATAAAGGTATTTTTGATAGTAGCAGGGTCACTAGTTACAGCACCTCGGTTGTCAATTTGCAGTATTTCCTTTTGATACGCGTGCCGTTTCTCATCTGACAGCGCTCGCTTAGTTGGCGTCTCCCCCGCCCAAAATTTTTCCGACCTTGCTCTTATCACTGCTGCCTTATACTTTTCAGTGTCAATGTTTTCAAGTTGTCGTTTCAAGGCTTTTATTTCTTCTGCATATCTTCCCGGCTGGATGCTATCCATGCTAAGCAAAAACTCAAGCTCCTCGTGCATTTATTTCTCTTTTCTTTTTTCCTCATATCGAATTGCGCTTGCAGTTTTGATAGCTAAAAGCTTTACTCTCTGATTTAGCTCCTCCCACTCAACTATGTAGCTTTCGGCCTGCGTCGAAAGTAATTTATCGAGTTCTTTCGTTGTCTCTTTTACAAAACTGTCGTCCTCTAAAAGCTTCACGTTAAATTTCCACAGGTGCCAGTTAAATCGTGACCTCCGCTGTTTCCTGCCAAACGTTCCAATTACTAAGCAATGGTCATTGAAGCTTACGGGCTTAACGTCATACTCTGTGCACAATGAAGCCAGTTCAACAGAGACATAAATTCGATCTAATCTGGCGTGGCTATCCCTTTGAAATTGCGTGTATTTAGGGTGTGCGTCGTAAGAGAACAAATAGCCAACGTCTTCGAGATTACACTCATTAATTAAAGAGTGCAGCAGCTGAGCACTCTTATCCCTCACTGGCAAATTTTTTGCGCGGTCCTGAGCGAAACAAACACAGTTGAAGTCTCCTATCAATATTACTACCTTGTCGCACCTAAGATGCATTTCGAGACTTTCGAAAAATGTTCTGCGCTCGCTCACCGCGTTCGGAGCATAAACACAGACAACACGATAACTATAATTTGAAAACGAAAAGTCAACAACAAGAAGGCGACCGCATTGGGAAGCCACAACGGAAGCAACGTTGATGCCTAAACTTTTACGAATAAATAAAACGCAGCCACCCGACGCGCCGACGGAATGGCAGACGCATACGTCATACAAAGAAGAAAAGGACGACGCCATACGATCAGTTAGCTCTTCGCTTTCAATCTTAGTTTCTTGGATACCGATTAGGTCAAGGTCATTTTCAAGAATTAGGCGTCGCAGCTGACTTTGTCGTCTTCTTGCTCCCAAACCCCGGACATTTAAAGGTGCTAGACGAAGTGTTACATCGAGATTAACCGCCATGTTTAGTAACAAAAGCCCCGCTAATAAGAGTTCGTGGCGGGTAACAAAACACTAAACTCACAGTGCATAAAGCCTCCATGCAGCGTTCCCCAATCCAGTCTTTCGCAGGCGCCGTACAGATCACAGCCAGCACCGTCTTTACTGAGTCCACCTGGCCACACAGGCCAAAGGATTATGGAGGCGGTTTCACCGCCTGCCTTGACTCGGATGGGACGTTCGGGTTCGGCCGCGATTTGACGGCCGGCCGTCTCCTCCCGGTTGTTTTTGGTGGCGGCTCCCCGCTGCCACTGCCGTCCAGTTGCTCACTCTCGGTATCTTTCTGGTCACGCGGCCGCTTTACGGGAAGTATACCGGCACCGACGCCAGCTGCTCCCTGAGTAACGTCCATTGCGGGTGCTTCGGCGCCCTCGATGTTCGATTCGTCGTCGTTCGTCGCGTTATCCAACGCAGAATCCTCTTGGTCGGTAACTATTGGTTTGCTCGATGGGCTAGCGTGAACACTAGGCTTCTGCGGCACAAGGACTTGAAGATTAGGCTGCAATACTTCCTTGTCCGCTGGTCCTTTTCCTGCTTTCGAAGTCTCCTCAGCGTCCGCCTCATCCATGTACAGCTCGAACGCTTCATCGCTTTTGCCGGGACCGGTGACGCTTGCGTATGTGCGAGTGCACTGACTCTCTTCGTGTCCGAACCGACGGCAAGAGCTGCATCGCGGAATGCGGCACTCACGCCGTATGTGACCTGTACCTTGGCAGCGCAGGCAAAGCGGGGCCCTGCCAGGCACTACCACTAGAGCCAATTCGCCACTGACGCTCACCTGATGCGGAAGGTCGTCGAGCTTGACACCTGGATTCAACTTGAGTGTCACAAGTCTTGTTGTTGAACCCTTATCCGACACGCCCTGTGCTCTCCACTTCTCCTTTGCAACATCTGTCACCCTCCCGAAAGCAACAAAGGCGAGCCGCACGTCTTCGTCTGGTACACTGTGCAGCAACCAGTGTACCTTCATTCGGACGTCTCGGTTAGCAGGATCGATGACGAGACACCGAGCACCTTTAACCTGCAGGTCTGAAAAGCGAAGTATCCTCTTCATCGAGTCAGCGTCCTTGAAGGTCACAGCCCAGACGTGGTTCATGCGGTACGCCCCCAGGGCGATAACATCCGGCATGAGCGAAAGCGGAGCAAGCGCATCACGAAAGTCTTCCACCCGGTATGGGCGGGCCCTGATGTCACCGTGCAAAAAAACTGTATTTTCAACAAATCGACCTGTAGGCAAACTTGGCAGTACAACCTGATAATCACTGTCCGAAACAAAAAGCCTGTTTCCGCGGCCAGACATGACCGCTGTACCCGCTCCAACGGAGCCCAACATAACACGTTCGTTCGCTACGGCGGCCGGAAGTGGAGCCACGAGTTCGACGCTTGAAAGCGGTACAAAAGCGCGTCTAGTGAATGCGGTGTTGCCTTAGAAACATGCCGTAGAACGTTATACATGCAGTGTTTATCGGTAATTATGAGCATGTTACTTACAGAAGTCGCAGTTACACGAGTAGCGAAGTACGTTTCCGCTACATTTCTTCTGCGCTCTGCGCACATGCAGAGCCATCTTGCGGCAAACACAGAAGAACCCTTCCTCGCAATGTGCGGCGCTGCCCCGACACGTGGCGCGCCACTCGCCCCTGACGTTTCGCCGTGCACCCTCATGGGGTGTAAAATCAAGCGTCTTTCCTTTCTTTAGATCACTATCTTCGCTCACCCGATTCTCCCCTTCGGGCCGCGCGGGTACGGGTGCAAGGGTGCCCCAATACCCTTGCGTTTAATAAGTTTTCTCGATGAGGTGCAATAACGCTATCCCGTTCCACTCTTGAAGGCGAAGCTTAAGCGTCCTCCAATTTTTTCCTTCCTTTATATATACAATAATTAACCACTACAACAACAGCCACTGTCCACGGAGGAAACGCAAGCGTGCAGCCGACACGGGAGTGAAATGCCGCTGTGACATCAGCGGCTAACATTTGCCAGACAGCAAGCTGCTTTCAAAATAATGAAAAATATTTATTTTAAAAATACGTATTCCGCCTAATGAACTCACATTTCGAGGAATTACAATTTCTTGTGTGCGGACTGAAGTGTAATAAGCAGTTTATGCGCAAATACTAGCTGTCTTTACCCTTTAGCAAAAAAGCAGCTCCGGCTTAGCTCGACTAACCTTGGTTACGCAAGCGAAAGTATCGGCATCACCTCGTTAAGCATCGTTTTACCTGTGGTTAGGCCTTACTAGACATGCATTGCTAATTACAGCTATCGCTCGCCAGTGGGCAAATGGCTGGCATTCAACTCGAATGAATCTGGATAGCAGAGATGAAGATTGGCTAAGCATGGTCCCACAGAGTTTTACTATACCTCATCTTTTATTGTTCAGGCCTTGGCCAATCTTTATTAAGGCGAAAGCCTTTATTAGCTCATGCTGTCTTGTTGTGGCTATAGGAAGAAGGAAAGGAAAATGCACGGGCCTACTACTGGCTCTGTAGCTGAGCCACCTCCGCTGCCTCGTGCGGACAGAAGAGATTGATTTAAAAAAAAGCTGATTGATTTATAGGAAGGGAAAGGCGCGGTAACTGTCTCACTTGTTTTTTGGACACCTCAACCGCGGGTTGTGGAAGGGAGGGAGGTGAGAGTGAAAGCGGACAGGGAGAAATTTGCGCCTGTTCTCAGATGGAAGCATTTCTGGGAGATATCAGCTCATTAGCGATGAGGTCGCGCTCCTTGTATCTTTCACAGTTTTTCTACGTTTACTGCTGTGTGGTTGGTTTTGCAGGGTGCGCAGCATTATTCAGCAATATTTGAATAATTATTCAGACGCGGCTAATCAGTAATTATTGACCAATTTGTCATTAATTACTAATTGTCTATTTTTCATTATACAATAATTTTAGTCAAAATTTAGCAACTGATCACTGATTGGCATATGGCCATATAAGGCACGCATTCGCGCATACCGTGGTGCCGCGGCATTCATTATTAATTAATCAATTATTTACGCAACTGTCATTAATTAGTAATTCACCACTGATCAATCAGTAAATATTTAACTGGACATTGAATATGTAGTATTAATTCGAAATTGATCATTGATTGCCGTATGGCCGCATAAGGAACGCATTCTCGCATACTGTGGTGGTGCTCTGTGATTGGTCGTGACCTACATGGCGTAATCCCGTCTCGATCGCCGCAAAGGCATGGCGCTTTTGTTGATGACAAAGATGAGGCAATAAAGGCTTTTGCCTTAAAACCTTTTAAAGCTTTGTCTTCTGTGCCGATTAAAATGAACTGCCCCATGAAAACATTACCTTGCCAGAGATGAAACTTCTAGGTCATATCCGAGCAGGGACTTGAACACCAGGTCGAAATAGGTGTTCAGCTGTTCCCCGCCATGATGGTGCAGTGGTTAATATGCCCCTCTACTGGGCCGGAGTAGCCCTTCTTTGAACCCGAGTACGGGTGGCTGCGTTTCAATGGAGGCGAAAGGGAGAGGGAAGGAAAAACTTTATTTAGCCCTATATTGCCGCGAACTGTTTAAATCTTTATTTGTTCCTGTTCGACAGCCGCTGGTATACGGCCTTATCATTGTTATTCTGGCGCTCTTATCAATTCTGTATCCCGTGTTCACGCTCGATGCCGCGATACTACGCGTTATAATTTTCTTTATCGCGAACGATGCGCCGAGATCTGTCTCGAAGATTCCGATCACTCGCGTATGTTTCTACAATGTTCCAGGTTGTGCGACTAGCAGTTTGCGACGTTTTCTAGATTGTTCTGAGCAGTCTTTAAATTGAGTGTTGACGAGTGTGACGAGAATTCTTTGTTCGACGATCGACGAGCACGTTTTTTGCTATCGCCGGGGCCGAGTTGCTTAGTTTATTTGCGGCGCAAGTGAGCCCAATAAAGAGCTAATTTCAGTACCATCAAGCCTCTGTCTTCTCTTGGTGTCAACGGCCTTGTCGCCACTACGTGACATCTGGCGGAGGTGCTGCCTTTGATCCTTCAAGCGAATACCCCAGCCTTGTTCCTGTTACCCTAGGGGATCAGCCAACAGGCCACCGAACCAGTGGACGGCTTCAAGGGCTCCTGCTTGAACAGGGTTTGCTGCCGGACCCCATTAGATCTCGGAAGGCATTGACGCTGACAATGACCCAGCCTGCAGCACCGGTTGCTTTCGTCCAACCCCGTGAGCCCTCTGCTTCCATGGACGACCGGACGAAGATACGGAAGACTGGATGGACATTTTCGACCATGTGGCAGAATTCAACGGCTGGAACGACACTACAAAAGAACATGCCCGAGTTTGGTTCGAAAATCACGAGAATTCTTTAAAAGATTGGGAGATATTCAAAGCATAGTTTATTTGATGGCCTTTACAAGTTCTGTCCGAAAGGAAAGAGCTCAGGCCCTCCTCTAATCAAGGCCAACTCCCAAATGAGCCCATCCTGTTATACATAGAGGAGATGAAGCGCCTGTTTCGCCACGTCGGCCCTAACATGACCAAAGGTGAGAGAGTGAAATTATTAATGCGAGGTGTTAAAGAGTTGCTTTTTGCAAGACTTGTCCGGAAACCGCCGAAAACTGTGAACGAATTTGAAAGGGAAGCATTGACCATCGAGAAGACATTGCATAACCGGATGCGCCACTACGAGCGACCACTTCAGCCGGACTACTCAAGCCCCTCATTCAGCGCATCTGCAAGCGGAGAGAACCTTCGGGACGCCATCGTGAGATCGTGCGTGAGGAGCTCCGCCGATTGCTGCCATCATCGCAACAACCCGAGGTGGCGACGCTCGCGGAAGTCATCCGTGAAGAAGTCGAGCAGGCGCTGGGTGCTTCTCAAGTGACGGCTGCGACTGTTCCAGCACAAGAGGCAACAGCGATGAACTACGCTGCTGCATTACGTCGCCCTGTGCCCCGACGTGATGACTTTAAATGCCCTCGCCGCTACCGTCCTGTTCCTGAAAGCCGCCCCTCGGCCCCCGCCCGTCAAGCCTACCAAGGACCTCCAAGCTCCAGGAAGTGCGACGCCTGGAGGACAGTAAACAACCGGTCATTATGCTTCCACTGCGGTGAGCGGCCACATTCTGCGCCACTGCCTGTACCGACGAATCGGTCTCCGCGGATTTGCAGCCGACGCTCTACTACTACGCCCAGGCATAGCCTCCTTTATACTCTCTGTGCCTGTCAACACGCCGCCCGAACAATAGAGCGGCGCCGTCGGTTAAAGTTGCGCGGCGCTGCCACTCCCCTCGCTGAGGGCGCCACTGACGTAGGCGTCGAGGCGCAGGGGTCGCCGTGCACGGGTGCTAACGTCTGCGCGGGGAGGGAGCACTGTTATTCGCAAGCGGGATAACTGTTTCTAAGCGTGAATCGTGCATATTTAGAATATTTACTTGTAAGGCCGATATCCACTAAGCATATCAAGTGATCATATGATACCTGTGAGGCAAAAACAACAAAGGTATATGACATTTTATGTCAGGCAGTTTTAAGAAATTGCGCATGGCTCGAAAAAACTGCATGACTGCTCCACTAGCGCCAATGGTAATATAAAAATTACAATGCTTGTCTACACTGCAATAAAACGAAGCTTATATCACTTACTTACACATTTCACAACAGCAATTGTGCTACAAGAGTACCATGTAGAAGTGGTGTGATTAATAGTTACCACAAGTAGGGAAAAATTAATGTTCACGGTGACTGCTGTCACCGATAGCACTTCACAAGCCAGCTTGATTTACAGATGATTGGAACCACTGCATCGCAGTATGCACATTGAAATCTGTAAGGAGAACAATTTTGGTAGCAGCTGTTACTTTCAATGATTCAGCGAGTCGTACAAACGTTTTTTTTAATTGAAAAACAATTAAGGAAAGACAATATGCGCGTGCATCTTTGTGTTTAGATCACTCCAAAATAATCGTCACAATAGGTAAAGCTTGTGTTTTTATTTTTTCACAGAAATGCGCAGTTAGCGAAACAAAAAATACTGCGCTGGAGCACATGTAACATACCACACAGACGAGCTAACCAGGGAGAAAGTTAGCATTGCAGTCCAGAAAATACACGTGCACATTTAATAATATTATGATTACTATTATTATTATTATTATTATTATTATGACCTTACTGACGCTTAATAAACACACTTCTGGTGCTGTCATTATTTTTCACAGGCCTTAAACGAGTTTTGCGGTTTCCGATGCTAAAGAGGGACAGCGATTTAGTTGACAAGGAAAGCCAATATAGGCTTTGCTCGATTTGGTTTAACTCACTTTAAAGTAGTCATCTTCACAATAGGCAAATCTTGTGTTTCTATTTTATCACAAAATTTCGTAATTAGCGTTTACTGCAAAAAAAAAAAAAAACTTCGCAGGAGCACATCTAACACTACGCTGACGAGCTAGGCTGGAAAGCAATTAGCATTGCAGTCCAGAACGCGCAGGTGCACATCTAATATTACTATTGCAGTATTGACGCTTAATAAACACAGTATTTGGTGCTGTCGCTATTTTGTACAAGCCTCAAAGCAGCTGAACACTACGCAGCGATCGCCGGAAGGACAAAGCAAAGCTGGCACTTACCAGTTGGTGCAATTTTGTACTCCTGCAGCACCCGAAAGCAGAGAAAAGTAGAAATATGACCTTGCACACTGCAAAACAGTCCACGAAACAGCGAGAAAGCGGCAGCGCGTGGCTATCCGGACCGCTTTGCAACACGGTGCACCCTCCACTCGCCTGGCGAGGGTGACCCTACGTCGCTGTCGCCATCTCTCGGCAGCCAGTGGCGTAACTTGTCAACGGAGGAGGAGCGGCGGTATAGTGCTCTAGAATATTGGGCAGTGTGACGACCGGCGCCGGAGAGCGGGCCGCTTTTGCGATGACAAGAACCGACTCCCGCGAGAGGGCGCGACGTGCAACAGGGGTGCCACGTTCGGCGCTCGGCGCGTAGCGCCCGCGGGATAGCGGGGGTACAGAGGAGGGGTGCGGTTCTCTTTGAAGCGATTTTCAGACGCTACGCAATTAGCGTGATAATTAATAAAGAGGCGACTTATTCCAGGTGCTTAAACTGATCCCTGCCGTTCTTTTACGTCTATCTGGAGACATTGTGCACCCTTGGGTAGTCCTTCGGAGCAGCGCGCTATGTTTGAATCGCTATCTGAAACTCTCAACATTTCTTCTTGCGGACAGTTACAAATCGTCCAGATGAGCAATTTGTACTTAATGTTTGCAACGAAGCGTGGTGTTTTGCATTCGTTTTTCCCGTAAGGGAATAAAGGCTACTGCCCAGGAGCGCTATTAACACGCGGAGAAAAACAGTGTACATGCGAATCAAAGCTTGTGCTTCGTAAGGCCTCCTTAGGAACACTTATTTTTTACAAACCTTATTTACGAACACCTGCTTACATTTTGCAGCTTGCACTTATTAATACATAACAACGCTTATCTTTAATCGTCAGCAATCTGTAATATATACCTTTAATCGGTGTTCTTTATGTGCCTTAATCACCGCTTATATAAATTACAAATACAGTGTGCGAGCAAAACACATTTATTCACTACCGTACTAATTTAAAGCACTGTGGTATTTACCGGCAAAAAGAAATAAGCAAGGTATACGCGACTCAAGCATTTATTGTTTGTTCGTGATTTACACATACGTATATCACGGACATTTGTTTGCGTGCCACTAACCAAAGGGTGAACCAGCTAGCTGTTTAGATGAAGAAAAAAAAAGTCAAGTACAGCTACGGCATTACTTCAAATAAAATGTCAAAAATTAAACCTCTCACATACGCAATACGTTCATAGTGGGCACTTGAGTGCGGACGCTTTACTGGCATCAAATGGTACAGAGCAAACAAACAAAAATAAAAGCACTGATAATTACGCATCGAATTGGCAGGTATGATGTAGTTCTTGGCGCGCACAGAGAGAAAGCGGAAAAATGCGAAAAAGATGAACACCTAATACGCAAGCAATTAAAATAATGCAGAAATCAAATGCGGACATAATACGTGTTTATTCTTTGAGTGTGCGGTATAAAATATGAGTAATCGACTGGATATACTTGCACCTACTGCTTACCGGACTATATATAATCGGGCTACTTACCGCGGGTGCTCTTTGCAGTACTAACCAGAATATGATTGTTAACAAGGTTGGTATTACACGTGAAATACTTCCAAGGGAATTTAATTATTTTCCCTTTGGGAACTCTTGTCGTGATTCGCTTACTTCGCAAAGAGCGAAGCCGCAAAAACACTATAAATTTCATTGCTTCAAGTGGGAGCCTTTCTGGTGCTCCAAGTAGGTAAACTTTTTGAACCTTCACATTTTACAGGAAGTTTGCAAATTCTGAAGTGCAAAGCAGTCGAAAAGGACCGTGTATGGAGCCAAATTTTTAAGCAAATTGCGACCTAGCTTCGAACCTATAGCGCTATTTTTGTTCGTGGTGAGAAACCGTGCCGGCCTCACAACCTCTCTTTCGCAGAAGGATGATCTAGGGGAAGCGAATAAGCCGATACCCTATAGCCTCTGCGTCCTCTTTTTTCCGTCGTTATTTCTTTTTCAAAGCTATTCATCTTTTTTTATTTTGTATGTACATAAAACAGGACTAGAGCGATCTTCTG
>JAJIZL010039474.1:0-23072 GCA_023969395.1 Amblyomma maculatum
CCACACACACACACACACACACACACACACACACACACACACACACACACACACTGTGTGCATGCGTGTTGGGAAAGGCACAAAACCGGCCGAAAGAAGATCCGTTCTGATGCAGTGACGCTGTTGGAAAGCAGACCTTTCCCGGATTTTTCACTGCTTCACGTGAGAAGTGAACATCCGCGCCCACCGCATGTGCTGTAGCTTCACTCGTTCTCGATCAGTGGCGCCTGCATGCAAGCGCAGCAAGCCCATAGTATAACACAAAGAAGGCCCATGCCGCTGGGTGCTTCCAGGCGGACAAAACGCGGTCAGCCCATGTTATAGACTAACGTAGGAATTGAGATCAGCCTTGGAGTGACAGTTACACCTGGCATGATTTTGGTTATTGCGAAAGTGTCACTTCGCGAGATAAATAATGAAAATGGTAGGTTATCGTGAAGCTTCGAACTTTGTCCTTTGGGATGACTCTGACATGGGGTAATCGAAGGTGACACCGCTGGGCACTGATTAAGGAATGGCTTGTTTGTCACATGTTAAGGAGTTGGTAGGCACTGACAACTCGGTCTTCCGCATTGAGATCGGGTTGTGAGGTCAGCCTTCCTGTACTTTTAGAGCTGGAGTCAGACGCGCTACCCTTAGCCCAAGCAAGCACGTTCATACGGCTTGGTTAGAGCGGGACTTCATATCCACGGCAGATATTGCTACTTGGGCAACCGAAATCGAGGTCCTCCTCACGGGCTTGCGTTTGGCAGGTGGTAGCCGTCAGGGTAGATGACCTGGTAAAGATTGCTCTGTGGTTCCCGTGATGTTACTCGTTAGTTGTTTGAAGTTATTAGCCCTTGTGTTTGCTTACATTTAACGTATGGTTGACGTTAGGAGTGAAATTTGCGACATGTGAATTAATCTAATTACTGCTCGGATGAGCCGGGCAAATTCGGCCTTCTTCGAAGTGGAAGCGAGCCTCTTCCGCGGCTGCTATCGGAGGCTGAGATAGGCCACGCCAAGTGAACAGCGGGCGCGAAGACAATAACATGACATGACAACATCATTGACGTATACCAGCTGTCAAGCTAAACTACGTCAATATAGCGCTTTTCACATTATATTAAGTTTAACCATGTTAAAAGGGCTCTAAAGAGCTAGCGATACAGTTCTCATATGCCTAGTATGTGAAAGGATGTCGATGTAAGATAACCTTCCCACAAGAATTTTTGAAATGCGGCATTTGGAAGCAGAGTTATTTGCAATTAAAATTTGAATATCTGTGCCTTTGAGGCTTTCCTCCTCCTTTCAACTTCTTAGCCCGCACAAAGGCTGCCCCTCCTCCATGGGCCTCGCGCACTGACAAGTCACAACTGACGCATTTTCGATTTTACTTTTTTTGCTTAGCGCCGCACTCCACAACTTCCGTTTTGGCGCGCTTGCAGGCCGATGCGCCGCCGGGGCATCTCGTCGTCTGCTTCATCGTCATCGCCCTTCGGCGCAACTCGATACTTTTCATCCCTGGCCTTGACCTCACCCTCGAATTTGTGTTACGTCGTGTGCGCGACGGGTGCAGGACAGCTCTGGGCTGGACTGCCCACACTCTGTTCGCGAAGGCAGTTATCGAAGCATTGAATTGTCGTCTTCACGGGACATGAGCGGGGGGTTGTTACAGTGTGCAGTTCCTGGCTGGGAAGGTATTGCTAGTGAAGTCAGGGAAACCATTCAGCATAAAGTGCCTCAAGACGCCAACCTCCGGAAAGAGTGGCTACAGCTCATCGGATAGCCAGCATTGGTGAAGAAAGCGTTTTTTTACGTTTGTTAACGGCATTTCTCTCCTGATGCGTATAACGTTTACTCGGATGTGGTTCGCGATTTGATGATCTCAAAGGAAGGAGCGTGAAGGAGCGGTGCCAACGTTGTTTCTTCCAACACTACCGGTATGCATAAAATGAAAAGATTGCGATAAAATTAGGTTTTGACGCGTTATCACAACAGAGTGTGCATAAGCGGGATTTGTCCTGATCCCTGTGAATTACACTGTTCAAAATAAACCAGTGGCGAGATTGAGATGGGATTTTGATATTTTTTATTCTTACGCTAGTCGCCACACGCACCAATGCACTCATATAAGCCGTATACTATCGTCGTCGGGGTTCAGTACCAGATTCTTTAAAAGCGCGTACTTATGGGGGTCGAGTCCAATCTCGGCACTCATTCGTCGAATTCGCGTTTCGAGCTCGGGGTCCATAATATCCTTGCCGCATCGCAGCAAGGGTATGAAATGACTCGAAATTAAGAATCGAGATTGCAGAGAGCGGTCTTCCGTGCGTTGCGGAAGGAAACTTTCTCCTGCACCTCGCTCCAACCTTGAAACCTTCGTGTTTAGGCTCCTCTTGCATTTGACTTTATGCGATCCCCTCCGTGAAAGATAAGAATCGACACTGAAAAAAAGAAAAGGGATGAGGAGGAGGGGACTGCGTAGTTGTGCGCTGTGGTGTACATTGTCAGGCACGGTTCGACGTCAGCTGACAGCGGGAAAACGGAGAACGTGCGCGCCGACAGGAAGTAGACAAACGCTGTTCGGTGCCCAATTATGATCACAGCATGACGCACGCCCTGCAGCTTTAACGCCATTCGGTGTTTGTACAGCGCGCAACCTGAAATGTCACGCGGATGGAGCCGGAGTCAAGTTCACCAACCGACGCGGTTAGGAAAGAAACACGTGAAAACAGAGATGGGCGGTTGATGAAGGAACGAAGCAGGAGGGGGGGGTCCCGAATGAAACTTTGCCACTCGCGAGACCTCGCTTAGTTGCTCAAAATTGTACCTCTTAATCCCTAAGCGATCGGCTGCTGATCGGAAGTGTAAGTGTTGGTTGACAGCAGTTATGCACAGCTAGATTTTTCCTGTGGAAGGAGAGACAGGGGGAGATAATCTGGCAAACCAGCGCGCGCAAATGCAGCAGTGCAACGAGCAACACAGTTCGGCGCAATGTTACAAGTGGCTCACAAATGAACATTTATTTTTGTCCCAACTTTTCCAGGAACAGCAGGTGCAGATCATCAGCCAGCTGGATGAAATAAAAGTGGACCTCCCAGGAACTGGGCGTTGCGACTCCCCTGGCTACAGCGCCAAGTAAGGCACGTACAGCGTTGTCATTCAGACTGACCGTATCCTACAGTGCGAACAGGTAAGAATAGGAGAGGTAAGGCAATGCTGTGATACGAAAATTGGCAAGCAGCAATTCATATTAACTGTGTGCAGTCAACGCCAGTGCCCAATAGCACGATAATAGGGAAGGAAGGCCTGGCCTCAACTTAAGGAGTCCCAGTGTAGTATTTAACAGGTGCCAAATTCTGCATATTATTAGGAGAAATTATTTTCAACCTCACCAAGAGTGCCCTTGCAAGATTTTTGCATGTCAATACATAAAAAGAATCAAATTCATCATTACACTATAAAACCAATTGAATTGCAAAACGTTTTTTGGTTGCAAACCATTGGGGAAGAGGTACATTTGCTGACATATATTATTATGTAAGAAGTTTTTAATTTCATCTGTCCACAGACCGCTACCCAGCTATCCGGACATATTGCAAGAGCAGCAAATTGCACATACAGCACTACTTTTATTCCTGACACATTGTTAAAGATGCATGTAGTTGCTTGCTTTAATAATTATTACAAACAGATGGCCATAACACTGTTCTGCATTGGATTTAAGAAGGTAAAAGCTGCGATCAGGTTGAAGAGATGCGAAGATATAAAACCATGGATCCAGACAATCACAAGCATGTTTGCTATGTTGCTGCCCTGGGACAGGGTGATGGTGACCCAATCATCAGTATGTGGTGAAGCCTATTGAACCACATATGCGATAAGCATGATGGCCATGATTGACCATACAGCAAATTTCTGCATGAGCTCCTTGCAAACCGGCAATGGATAGGCAGAGGTAATTTGTTTTGTGTAGGTTTTTTTTGGTAAAGGTTTCACTTAGATGTTATTTGGCAGGTGCACGGCCCACATTTGTGGCATTTGTCAAAAGAATGATAAATTTAAGGGATAGATAATGCTAATGAAACTTAACGGAAAAATTTTCTTCACATCCGCACATAACAGCAAGTTTACATATGAAGTGAAGAAACAACATAATGTAAATGTGAGTGTTAAGACTGCAAGATATTTTAATACTGAGGCAGCTTGGTTGTACCTGCCAGTATGGGACACAAATACAAAAAAAATTTTCAATACTGTCCAATGCTGACAATATTAAAGAGGACAAAGCGCAGCATGTTTGCTCGACAACTTCTCTTAGATTTCTTTTCTCAGTAAAACAGTGGTCCTGTCTTCCTGGGAGAGACTCCCAAACTCTGCACAGCCGATGGCGCAGCGCACCGACCTAAGACAGGACAACCAGTTCCCGTGTTTGCTATGTGTTTGAAATCCTGTAAGAGTGTACATATCTAAATACATGCACATAAAGTCCATAAATAAGATCAACCATTCAAGACCCTTCTGCCTCGCCCAAGACATCCGTTCCTGACTTAAGAGCACCGCTAGTGCAACGAGCCCCTGCCTCGAGAATGAGCCCCAGGTAACGGGCCCCTGCCTGGAGTTCGCGCCAACCCATGGTTGGGCGGAACAGCGGTCAAGAAATTTACTCTGTACTTATGAGCGATTTCAATGCCAAGGTAGGGAAAAAGCAGGCAGGAGACCAGGCAGTAGGTGACTAGGGCATTGCTTCTCGGAATAGCAGGGGGGAATTACTACTTGAGTTTGCTGAGCGTAATAAGTTAAGAATAATGAATACCTTCTTTAGCAAACGGAAGAACTGGAAATGGACATCGAAAAGTCCTAACGGGGAAACTAAAAATGAAATTGACTTCACACTGGGTTCAACCCCAGCCATTATGCAAGATGTAGGGGTAATCGGGAAAGTGCGATGCAGTGACCACAGGATGGTGAGGTCCCGAATTGGCCTAAATCTGAAGACGGAACGCAACAGATTAGAAAGAAAAAAAAACCATCAACGACTTAGCGCTGAGGGGGAGGGGAGAAGAGTTCAGGAGCTCGCTACAGAATATCCACCTCTAACCGTGGATGGCGACATTACACTAGAAGCAATTAACAATAATTTCAGAGATTCATTACTGAGTGCGCTGTAGAAGTAGTCGGTAGGATAGTAGAGAGGATACTAGTGAGCTGTCTATAGAAACGAAAGATTTGATTAAGAACCGTCAGAATATTAAACCTTACAATCCAACAAACGAGATAGAATTGGCCGAGATATCAAAGCTAATCAATAAGCGCAAGGTGGCCGATATAAGGAACTATAGCATGAAGAAAATTGAGCATGATGTAAAGAACGGGAAAGCGTTAAAGCAGTAAAGAAGAAAATGGGCATAGGCAAAAACCAGATGTATGCGCTAAGGGACAAGGCGGGCAACATCACCACAAATGTGGACAAGATTTTCAAGGTAGCCGAGGAGTTCTATAGATATTTCTACAGTAGCCAAAGTAATCAGGACCGTAATGAGATTGGCACTAGGGGAAAACAGTCAGACGTTCCACAGGCGACGAAGCAGGAGGTCAAGAACGCATTAGAAACTATGGATAGGGGGAATAAGCTGGAGTGGATCAGATAACTACAGATTTGTTGTAGGACGCGGGGGTATCGTGCTAGAAAACTGGCCACCATGTACACGCAGTGCCTGATGTCATCGACGGTACCGGAACCATGGAAGAATGCAAACATTATCCTCATTCATAAGAAAGGGGACTCTAAGGACCTTACAAATTACAGACCAATCAGCTTACTGTCTGTTACATATAAGGTATTTACTAAGGTAATCGCTAATAGAATCAGGGCAACCTTAGACTGCAATCAAGCAAAGGATCAATCAGGTTTTCGGAAACGGTACTTTACCATCGATCATATCCATACCATCAACCAGGTGATATAAATATGCTCGGAATATAACCAGCCCTTATACATAGCACTCATTGATTACGAAAAAGCATTTGACTCAGTAGAAACCTCGTCGGTGATACCGGCATTGCGAAATTAGGGCGTAGACTAGCCGTACGTGAAAGTGCTGGAAGATATATATAGTGGCTGCACAGCAACCATAGTTGTGAATAAAGAAAGTAACAAAAATTCCCATAAAGAAAGGTGTTAGGCAAGGATACACAATCTCCCCAGTATTATTCACAGCTTGCTTAGAGGAAGTATTCAGAGACTTGAAATGGGAGCAGTTAGGGGCAAGGGTAGATGGAGAATACCTCAGTAATCAGCGATTTGCTGATGACATTTTCTTGCTAAGTAACTCGGGAGATCGACTGCAAATAATGATTGATGACCTAGACAGGAAAAGTAGAAAGGTGGGTTTGAAAATCATTATGCACAAGACTAAGGTATAGTTCAACAGCCTCAGGAAGGAACAGCAGTTTATGTTAGGTAGCAAAGCACTGGAAGTAGTGGGGGAATATGTCTCTTAGTACAGGCATATAACCGCAGATCCGGACCATGAAAAGGAAATAACAAGAAGAATAAGGTTGGGATGGAGCGCATTTGTCAAGAATTAGCAGATTAGGACTAGCAGCTTACCGGTGTCGCTCAAGAGAAAAATATAAAACAGGTGCATCTTACCTGTACTCACCTATGGGGCTGAAATGTGGAGGCTAACTAAGAGGGTTCTACTTAAGTTTAGGACAACGCAGAGGGCTATGGAACAAAAAATGGTAGCGGTAACATTAAGAGATAGGAAGCGTGCAGATTGGGTCAGAGAAATAACTCAAGTTACTGACAGTCTAGTGGAAAGCAAGAAGAAATGGGCATGGGCAGGACATGCAGTGCGAAGAGAGGATAACCGATGGTCGCTTAGGGTAACAAACTGGATTCCAAGGGAAGGAAAGCGGGGCAGAGGGCGGCAGAATGTTCGGTGGGCGGATGAGGTTAAGAAGTTCGCACGGGTCAAGTGGATGCAGCTAGCACAGAACCGGGTTAACTGGATAAATATGGGGAGGCCTTCACCCTGCAGTCGGTATGGTCCGGCTGATGATAATATGTTGCCACGTGCCTAGCGCCGCGCGACTGCCGTGCTTGGTGCCGACGACGACGAAGTGTTTGTTGGCTCGAGAGGCGCGCTGGTGCTGGACTCTGTGATCGGAACTAGAAGCCGACCTTATCCTTGGATCCTCGGCTACGTGTACCTGCACGGCTCCTTGTGACTTGAATCGTGACACTGGTGGAGGTGCAATAGATGATCCCTTCTCCTGCCGACGACCCTACGCGGCCGCCTTTCGTGACCCCTCCTGTTCATCGTACTAGCCAACGGCTCCGAGGCTTGCCCCCGAGGCCTTCCCTCTTGACGAAGAGACCCTAGCTGTGGCAACGACACCGCCCGCCCGTACCATGACTGTCCCTTCCACCCCTTCGTCCTGTCTTATTCTTCAGACCCCACGTACCCCTAAGCCATTTCACGGTGAGCAGTTCGAAGACGCCGATGACCGGCTAGCCCACTACTAAAAGGTTGCGACGTTCAATGGCTGGGACGACGCTGCGAAAATGCGGAACGTCTACCTCAGCCTTGAAGACGCTGCTCGGACTTGGTTCGAGAACCGCGAGGCCACATTCTCTGCGTGGCCGGCCTTCCGAAGTCAGCTCCTCGGTACGTACTCCAACAGGGACCGCCGAGAAAACGCCGAGCGTGCCCTGACCGCTCGAGTTCAGCGTCCGAACGAAGGGGTCGAAATGTATGTTGAAGACGTCATGCGTCTCTGCCATCGCGCTTACTCGTCTATGAGTGAGGAGAAGGTGCGGCACCTGATGCACGGAGTTAAAGACCAGCTTTTTTTCGGCCTCGTGCGAAACCCGCGCACCACTTTCGCGGCGTTTCTGGCTGAAGCTGTGATTATGGAGAAACTGCTACAGCAGCGATGCAGCCAGCACGCTCGGCCACTGAATTCCATCTCCACACCACCGCCGTCTGACCGAACCGACTACAATCCCGGTGCAGATCTGAGCTCCCTTCGCGACCTCATTCGCACCGTGGTTCGCGAGGAGCTGTAGCACCTTCATGGGTCATTTACTCCTAGCGTCATCCGTGGGGAAGTCCAGAACGCACTCACGCCACCGATAAGTACAGTCGTTCCACCCCCACCCCCGGGCCTCACCCAGCGGATAATTTATACTGATGTCACACGCCGCCCAGCCCCACTACCTACCCCTTCGCCTTACACGCCACCTCAGGTCGCTGTGCATACTGCGGAACCGCTGCCCCTTTGGGCAGATCGGCTCCAGGCGCCCCGGAAGACTGATCTCTTGCGCGATCCAGATAATCGCCCTCTCTGCTACCACTGTCAGGTCACCTCTACCGGCAGTGCCCTTATCGCCAGATGGCCTTAGAGGAGTTTCCCCCGACAGCCCTCGTCCACGGCCTGGTCAGCGGCCTCAGGACATCGCCGAGTACATCACCCGCCAGCGTAGTCTGCTGCATTCTCCTCGTCGCGAGTTGCGCTCGCCTTCGCCTCGTCGATCTTTGCTCTTTGGGCCACGGTATACCACTGGACGCTATGGTTCCTCGAGCCGTCATCGGGAGAATTAGCTCCGGCGACCTTTGGGGGCGAGGCCGCCGCACACCTATTCGCCGCAAAGCCTTCCACCACCGCACCGCTCGATTCGCCCGACGTCGAACGCCGAATTCCTGTCCAGTTTTCGCCGCACAGACCAGATCGCCGCGATGTCGTCCGCATTGCCGACCAGTTATCACCGCCGTGTCGCCTAAATCGCCCCGACGTAGGCCACACAACTGCCGCCCGCCGCACCTCTCGCTTCACTTCGACCTGCCGTCGCCATTGAATTGTCCCGACGCCGACCACCCAACTGCCGTCCAGCTTCCGCCGCCACACCGCTCACTTCACTCCGAACCGACCTCGACAGGCCCTGGTCTTGACCGGGTTTCCCTGGACATCCCTGTTATCGTCGACACGAAGGAGGTCAGCGCTTTAATTAATACGGGAGCCGATTATTCTATGCTTAGTGGGCGGCTTACAATGACACTGAAAAAGGTGATGACGCCATGGAACGGACCCGACATACGTACGGCAGGCGGACATGTGGTTGCACCACTGGGTATGTGTACAGCCCGGGTTACGGTGCAAGGCTGCACATTTGTTGCGACTTTTCGTGTTCTATGCGAATGCTCTCGTGATGTTATTCTTGGCATCGCCTTCCTTCGTGAGCACGGTGCCACTATAAATCTACCGAACCGCTTGGTGAAGTTTTCCGCCAAACTGGCCACTGAAAAGCATGAGTACCGTGGGTCCCACACCAGGCTGCGAGTCGCCGATGATAGCCTCACAATGCCACCAGGCGCCAGCATCCTCGCCAGAGTTACCTGTGACGAGCTACATCACGGCCTCCAGGTTGTTGAGCCTAATGTCTCCCTCCCGCTCGCCTTGGGAGTTTCTGTGGCAAGAGGTCTTTGTTTCCTTCGTGGCAGAGAGACGGAGGTACTTGTCACCAATTTCTCCAATAAACATCGACATCTGTTCCGTGGCACTGTCATTGCTTACGTCGACCATCTGCAGGAAGTCGCCGAATGTTTTGCTTCCGAGGAAGCTACGAAGCTACGCCTAGCACTGAACCGGATGATGCCATACACGCTGTCGACATCAATTCTAGTCTTTCCTCCGCTGAAAAGAGGCAACTCCATGATCTATTGCTGGAGTTTCGCGTGTGCTTCACGTCTTCATAAAGTGCAGCAAACGTCGGTCATTAAAAACCGGATTATCACGCAGGAAGGCAATCGACCCATTCATCAGTAGCCCTATCGTGTGTCTCCTCGGGAGAGAGACGCTATCCAAAAGCAAGCCAAGGAGATGCTCGCCGATGGCGTCATTCAACCTTCAAGCAGCCCATGGTAGTCATCTGTAGTCCTAGTTAAAAAGAAAGACGGAACACTTCGTTTCTGCGTTGACTATCAGAAACTTAATAGTATGACAAAGAGGGACGTCTATCCGCTGCCACGGATTGACGACTCTCTCGACCGACTTCGCCGAGCCAAGTATTTCTCCTCCATTGACCTCAGGATTGGGTATTGGCAAATTGAAGTTGATGAGAGGGACCGTGAGAAAACTACCTTCGTAACACCAGACGGGCTCTATGAATTCCGCGTCCTCCCATTCGGGCTCTGCTGTGCTCCTGCCACCTTCCAGCGGATGATGGACGCTGTGCTCACAGGTCCTAAGTGGCAGACATGCCTTGTTTATCTTGACGACGTGATAATTTTTCACCGACATCACGGAACACCTGCGCCGCCTGAGAACTGTTCTCGAAGCCGTCCGGTCTGCCAACCTTTCTCTCAAGCCTCAAAAGTGCCACTTCGGGTTCACCGAAGTGAAGTTTCTTGGGCACATCGTGAGTGCTGATGGCATCCGAGTTGACCTTGAGAAATTTGCTGCCATTGCTGCCTTTCCCGTTCCCGCCCACAAAAAAGCAGTCCGACAGTTTTTGGGTTGTGCTCCTATTATCGTCGCTTTATCAAAAACTTTGCACAGATAGCCAGCCCTCTGACTCTCCTGACTCGAGATGACGCATCATTTTCCTGAGGCGCCGAGCAGCAGATGGCTTTCGACGGGTTACGACGCCGGCTGCAGTCACCCCCAATCCTGGCACACTTCAATGATGATGCCGACACAGCATCATCGTCGGATGCGAGCAACATCGGCCTTGGTGCCGTTCTAGTGCAGCACCAAGACGGGGTCGAGAAAGTAATTGCCTACGCCAGCCGTGCAGTTTCCCGTGCTGAGTGCAACTGTTCCACCACTGAAAAAGAATGTTTGGCAGTAGTATGGGCCGCTGCCAAGTTCCGCCCGTACCTTTATGGCCGACCGTATCGTGTCATCACTGACCATCACTCGTTGTGATGGCTCAAAAACTTAAAGGATCCTTGTAACCGCTTAGCATGTTGGGCATTGCGCCTGCAGGAGTTTGATTTTGATGTCATTTACAAGTCTGGCCGGAAGCACACAGATGCTGATAGCCTGTCCCGCGCGTCCGTCAGCCCTCCTTCGTCAGATGCCACCGACGACGATAGCTTCCTCGGAGCAGTCACTACGTCTGACCTCGTTTCCAAAGAGTGTGGCGACGCCGAGCTGCGACTGATTATTGACCATCTTGAAGGTGGGCATCCTACAATACCCCGGTATCTTGCTCGGGGGTTGTCGTCGTATTGCCTCCGCAATGGGGTGCTTTATAAGCAGAATTCTACGTCGAGTGCAAAAACATACCTGCTAGTCACACCGGCTGATCTAAGGCACGAAATCCTCCTGGCCTGCCACGGCGAACCAACTTCAGAGCATCTTGGCTTTACACGCAACCTAAACCGAGTCCGGCAGAACTACTACTCGCCACATCTTTCTCCGAGCGTTAGACATTACGTACAGACTTGTCGACAATGCCAGCAGCGAAAAAAACCCACGCTCAAGCCATCCCGTATGTTACAATCTATCGAACCACCCCTCGCACCCTTTGAGCAAGTGGGCATGGACCTTTTAGGCCCATTTCCTTTATCCTCGAATGGACACAAGTCACGAACTACTTAACACGCTACGCTGAAACGAAGGCCCTTGCCCGAGGTACTGCTGGCGAAGTTGCTCGATTCTTTACAAACGACGTTGTGCTCATAAACAGTGCACCGTCAGCCATCATTACTGACAGAGGAAAGGCGTTTACAGCCCGGCTACTGCGGGACCCCTTAACTCTCACCCATACCGAGCATCGCACAATAACAGCGTATCACCCTCAGACAAATGGCCTAACGAAACGACTCAACAAAACCTCGGCGGACATGATCTCAATGTACATCGACGTTGAACATAAAATGTGGGACGAGATCCTGCCATATGTCGCCTTCGCCTACAATACGGCGCCGCAGGAAACCCCGAAGTTTACGCCGTTCCGTCTCGCTTATGGCAGGGAGACCCGCACGATGTTGGACGCGATGCTCCCATACGGGGATGAAGCGGTCGAACCAGATGCCACCCATTTCGCAGAACAGGCTCAGCAAGCCCGTCAGCTGGCCCGCTTGCATATCAAGGAGCAGCATGCCCCCGACGCTCGACAGTATAACCTTCGGCACAGGGAAGTGCACGACGAACCAGGGGACCAAGTGTGGGTGTGGATCCCCTTGCGCCACACAGTCTCGTGCGAGAAACTGTTCCACCGGTATTTTGGACTCTATAAAGTTCTGCGTCGCTTAAACAGCGTTAATTATGAATTTATTCCAGATGGAACTGCGGCCGCCAGTGTTCGGCGTCAGCGGCCTGAAATTGTGCTTGTGGTGCGCTTAAAGCCGTACTTTGCGCGTAACTGAGCGCTCCCTGCAAGTGAGACCTTGGGTTATTGTACAGTTCACCTCACACTTAATTTTTTTTTCTCCTCTCACCTTGTGATCGGGACGATGTTTTTCTTTCACGGAGGGGAATAGTGCCACTTTCCTAGCTCCGCGCGACTACCGTGCTTGGTGCCGACGACGACGAAGTGTTTGTTGGCTCGAGAGGCGTGCTGGTGCTGGACAGTGATCGGAACTAGAAGCCGACCTTATCCTCGGGCCCTCGGCTACGTGCACCTTCACGGCTCCCTGTGACTTGAGTCGTGGCAATACATACATACATATATATATATAACAGACTCATGTGGTTTCAGGAAGTTGAACTCCATTCTGAAGAACTCCCTTGAATATTTTCACAACTTGGTCATCAGGTTTGCTCCCAAATTGCAAACTCGGATGGTGAGATGCGAGTAAGGTAAGTTGTAAGAAAGAGAAGACAAATACTTATTTCACTCCAGTATAACTATGCAGTTCAACTTTTCTGCATGGCATGTGCAAACAATAAATCCTTGCATGAAGCGTTTAATGCATGTACATAATATTACCATTATAAAAGGAACAAAGGCCAGAGGAAATAGAACACAGTGCGAAAAAAACTGGAGTTCCTCTTTGAAAGCTTGGGATTAATTTGCTCCATTTCCTTTTGCTCTTTTTGATTGTTGAACTTGCGAAGCAACAAATTGGAACTTGCAACTGAGCAGATCGTTTTTAGCTCATGCTATGGAATAGCCCTGGAGGGCTGCAAAATTGCACTGGGACCCATTTCAAGCAGCTCAAAACAGTCTTTCTCATGGTGTAGTGCTGAGGTTTGGATAAAAAGAGAAAACGAGTTCAAGTGCTTTTTCTTAATTTAAGGAGGGAGCAGCTGCTGCGTTACTGGGCGCATTGGGAGGCCTTCATTTTATGGAAGTTTGCCTTGACTTCAGTCTCCGTAGTGCAGTGCTTCATCTGGAGCTCTCATGTTATCAGGCCAGGTAAAAGGAGACCCTACATTTGCAATTCACAGGATAGCACTCTGACATCTGCCAAAAAAACGTGCCCACCACGTAACTCAATCTTAACTTCTGTATAAAGTAGGCACCCAATGCACCTTATGAGCCTGCTGCCACAATCCTTTCATCCTGATAGTAAATGCACTGATGTAAAATTATCTGAACTTATTTTGTGTCTTTCTTTTCGAACTTTGGAACACTGCCATGCCAACGGTAATGTTGATACATTTGGAGGAGACTGCGGTGCACACTTCTGACATTCTAAGGATGCTTCAGATACTCTGCTAAAACCATATTTGGTAGGATGGTAGCACTAGCTATGCCCTTCCATGGAAAAAGTGAGACAGGATTCTATAGACTGCACAGGCTACCCAAGGGACCTCATTGAAAGTCATTGCTGTTGTGTTAGAATAGACAGATGGGATGAGATAAAGAACAGCGCACCAGGAATACATATAGAGAGAAAGGACAAGAGCTGAGACACAGCAATGGCACAAAGGTGAGGGCAAGCATGGAGGGCTCACTGGAAAAATACCTCGTCTCTCTTTTATGCTCCTCATCTTAGTGCAGACCAAGACAAAGATAGTTTTTAAAGATCTGGAAGTTATCAGCGCATCTTTCTGACCCCTATAGAACTGTCTCGAATGTACCGAAGCTACTGTATTCAAACTCTAGGAATGCTCAAGGTTTACTTGATAACATGGACTAATCATGATCGCAAGAGTACATCAGCAGAGAGAACACGGGTGATTCACGATGTGATGTTGTATAGCCCATGTCATACATTCATTTTGCTGCTTGCAGATCATTGTATCACATTCTTAATTCGATATAAAGGTGCTACATATAGAAGCTAAAACAGAAGCAACCTCTGCTGCAGTGGCGTGAATATAATGCCTAATTGTTCCTTACAGTAGCCTCTCCTCGGCATAATTTTGCTAGTAGGCAACAAGAAACACAGCTTTTCTAAAGTAGGAGAACTTCATTCATATTTAACTTCTTTTTATGTAACATCTGGCTGTTATTCGCTGCATTGAAAATTCTTCAAGGCTCCAGGCACATAAAAAAAGGAGAGGACCGCTGGAAAGTGAAAATGGTAAAATCAAGGCAAGGACATTTCAGTGCCGCTCCAGTGAAAATGAAGCCCACTTTTTTTAAGTTAACTTTGTTCTACTTTTAAAATTAGACGAAAAACTAAGTGAACTGTTGCAATCCCGATGACTATTTCACACAGCGTACACCCGCAGGCTCCTCCAGCATGCGGAGAAACGGTCTCAGGGCCCTTCACACAGAGAGACAGCTGCAAGCATAGCTTCCGAGTGTCACTTTATGACTGATGCTCATGAAAGCCCGTCAAAAGAAAAACTAATTGCTGCACACAGGCACAGATTTGCGCTTCATCATGACTAGTCGATTGCACAGTACAACTGTCAGTATACTTAACCCAAATGCTCAACAGACTGGAATCAGCGCCGCAAAGCATTGGCCGTTAGAGCCGAAACAATTGTTTCAATATGTTTTCGGCGACTGCTGACAATAGCTGGAGCGCAGTTTCATATGACTTTTCCGGTCGGAGTGAGTGCAGTCCTGTTGTTGTCTCTGTGTTTCGCTTGTTGCTGCGGCCAAGCGAAAGTGCACACAAAACATGTTGCTGTTTACTTATCGCTCCCATTCCACATGGTGTGCGACCGCTCGTAGGCCCTTCAAGTATTGCATCACAGCTGCCGCTTGAAACAAAAAGTAGATAAGGCAGAGCAACCGTGGTGTCAATGTGTTTGTATGGCTAGACTGCGAATAATTATGCCGGTCAGAGTTGTTCAGCTTCTTGAAATCAATCTGGAAGTAAACAGCAGTAATTAAAGTGAGCCGACTACACAAGTGACCATGTCACATCTCTTTTCACGGGATTTCTGTTCTCCTATACAGTTTACATTACAACAGTGTAATTGCGCGGATTATTTTTATGTGCGCGAAATAATACTGTCTTCTTAGCGGTAATTTATAGTGCTTAGCGACCACGAAAGCACAGCGCTTCATTGAGAAGAGAAATTGTTTTTAACAATGTTGTTTATTGCCTCAGGCAATAATGGAATAGGCTCTAGAACTTCGAAATGCTTTCGAAATTCTGTCGAAATAAAGTTGTTTTCTTTGTTTCTTCGGCGCCTCCTCATGGCTGCACGTCATGTGAAACTTTGTAAGGTGCAAATACAACATGCGTATCCTAATACGTGTTTACCGCGGCGGCTTGTATCTCTCCGACTCAACTGCTCAGTCATTTGTGGTGAAACTGCCTATGGAGATTTGATATTGCGGTAACATTTATTTACTCTTAGTAAGCAAGATATGCGTCTTTAATTAATTGGTGCTGCGCACAATGCGAACCCGCCTAAAGACGCGATCAGCTCCAGGCCCCGATGGAATAACAAATAAAATGCTACGAAACCTAGACGAAGCTTCTATAACGGCTCTCACCAACTACATGCAAGAAGTACGGAGTAGCGGTCGTCTTCCCCAGCAGTGGAAAACTGCAAACGTTGGGCTAATTCCAAAGCCTGGCAAGCCGCCGAAATTGGAAAACCTCAGACCTATTTCTCTAACCTCCTGCATTGGAAAGCTTACGGAATGCGTAATCTAACCAAGTCTAACTAATTTCATGGAGAATGGCCGCACTTATGGCCGCACGAGGTGGTCGGGTTCCGACCGGGCCTGTGCACACAGGACGTAATGCTCCGATTAAACATGACATAATTGACTCAAAATCCAGAGACGCGAAAGTAATTCAAGCACTAGATCTAACAAAAGCATTTGACAATGTAAAACGTCAGGCAATTGTCGAGGGACTGCAGGAATTAGGAGTCGGCTAGAGGACATATAATCACGTAAAGGATTTCCTGGAAAACTGGACGTTGAAAGTAAAGTTTCAGGACCTAGAATCCCCCATTGTTCACTTGGTAAGTAAAGGAACGCCGCAAGGCTCGGTGTTCTCCACCTTCCTCTTTAACGTGGTGATGAGAGGCCTTCCCGTCGCTCTTAAAGTCATAAAAGATCTAAAGTTGAGCATTTACGCGGACGACGTTAATCTCTGGATGAACAATGGCAGCGAAGGCAGCATAGAGGAACGCCTACAGGCGGCGGCCGACACCATTGTGTCCTACGCGGTCGAAAGGGGTCTTTCGTGCTCTCCGCAAAAATCTGAACTTTTCATATATAACCCAAAATCAATAAGGTTAATTCAGCGGAGAGTTTAACGTAGAAATTAAGGTCGACGGCAAAACCGTAGCAAACGTCCAGCAAATCAGAATCCTCGGACTTTTTATTCAAGAGGACGGGTATAACGACGGAACGATAAAAAAACTCACTACCTACGCGACGCAAGTAACAGGGATATTTAGGAGGATTGCATTCAAAGGCAGAGGCCTCAAAGAGAGAAGCCTCTTGATATTAATGCAGGCGTACATAATAAGCCGAATATGCTATGCCTCACCGTTCCTTAACATCAGGACCAATGGAAAAGATAAGATAGACGCACTCATCAGGCGTTGCGTCAAGAGGGCACTGGGTCTACCCATCTCCTCTTCTACGGAACGCCTGACAGAAATGCGAGTGCATAATAGCTGGACGGAACTTGCTGAAGCGGTGAGAATCGCCCAACATGAGAGATTAAGTAGGTCGAGCACGTGTAGAACCATCTTCGAACGGGTGGGTCGAAACATAAGATAGGGGCACAGCCAACAGGGTTGCCCTACCGCCACAATGTCGCGAGAATATCATTCTCCGTCCTCTCCCCCGCAATGTGCACCCAGAATATCACAAGGAGAGACGGGAGAAGAGCAGAAGCACTGGTTAAAAGAGCTAAAGAAATCAGAGTAAAAGAAATTGCCTACGTAGACGCTGCAAGCGGCCGATCAGGGGCGGCAGTCGCCGCGGTAGTCGATGGTAGCGGCGCACCAGTCGTCTCCGCCATCATCCGAAGCAGAAACATAGACACGGCTGAAGAGGTCGCAATAGCGCTCGCTTGCGTCGGAACGAAGGCTAGATTGATCTTTAGCGACAGTAAAACTGCTCTCTAGAATATCAGAAAAGGCAGGGTCTCGCAAGAAGCCGTCCGAATTCTAACAGCTGCAGCTAAAATCGATCGCAAAATCACCCTCATTTGGGTCCCAGCACACACGTCCGTCCCCGGCAACGGGGCGGCCCATGATTTAGCCCGAGATCTTTACTTCCGGGCAAACGCGGAGCCGCCCGACTGCCCGGCGATGGACGAACGTTTGCAAACCTATAAAGGAATAATCGAAAATTATAGATTAGGAAGGCGTCTGATGCCGCCACCGTATCCTAGCTTAAATAATAAAGAGGCCATAGCCTGGCGGCGATTACAAGTCGGAAATTTCGCGAACCTTGTCTGGTTGTTTCACAGCCAGATAGATAAGAGAAACAATCATAAATGTAAAGCCTGCGAAGCGAGGGGGACCCTCGACCATATACTTTGGGAATGCCCTAAGTCTCCGGGCGCTAGGAATAACATTAAAAGTCGAGAAGCCTGGGTAACCCTGCTGCGAAGCGATGTCCTCGATGACCAGCAAAAAGCCGTCCGCCTGGCGGCTGAGGCCGCGGATAACCAATGTATATTCGCCAGTCCTTAGTCGCGGAGGTTCCAGCCCCCGTTCCTTAGGCCTGCGTGCCAGGAGCGGGGAGTAGGGGGCCTCCTAAATCGGTGGAAGTTAAAGTTTATTCATCATCATCATCGCAGTCTGCGCCGGCATCAGGGGCCGAAAGGCGCCAATGCCGGGACAGCATACCGCGGGTTAGCGCATCGCGCACGGCCGAGCCAGGTAGGTAGAGTTGTCTTAGCTAACTTACTATAACACAAAAGTTTATACGCTACTAACTTACTACGAGGCAAAATACAACCTCCGTGAGTAGTCTGACGCAATGAAGTCAACAGTTGAGACGGTAGGATTTTAAAAGTCGCCACAGTAATGATGCATCACAACAATTACTAACTCATTGCACCTGTGAAACCTTCGTTTATCTGTGTACTATTTTCAGGCTAGTAAGCACACTACTTACCAGCGTATATTGTCGCCTTGACTCCATCCGAGGTGCGTAATTTGGTTTGGTGGAAACGGGAACGGAGCGGTTGCCTTCAAAATTTTGCTGCACTACGTACGGCGCGGTGCACTGGGGCACCACATTTAAGGCACCGACCTAATGCTTGAGGCCGCTAAGCAGATTTCGGAGTTCATTTCGCATGAAAGACACAAGAAACGAGAACACACACAGGCGGAAAGTGCCCCGCAGGGAACTGAAACGAGGTCGCTGCGCGCAACCGCGCCGTGGTTGCCGTGGTGCCCGCACGAAGGGCGACGGTGCGCGCGCGACACCGGAAGTGCAAGGAAAAAGCTTTAGAAAAATGTTTCTGTCTACACAACATCCTAATATTCTTTCCTGATAACTAAAAGTTAAGCGTATTTCAATTATTTTGGCATAAGGGATAGTTTAATGGATGCGTGACGTCGCAAAGAAGGAGAATAATAGTAATTCGAAAACGCTAATACGTAGTAGCGTTGCAACCAGGAGGGGGACGATGGCAAAATTCGAAGGAAAGAGAGTGCGAACTTTCAAACAGGATTGTGGGGCCTGTACAGCGCGTAGACGTGTGCTATTGCGTTCAAATGTGTACCGCAGCATAATCTAGCGACTGGGTAGTTTGTGAGCAATGCTCGGGAGGTGTTGGTGGGCCCCTCTAAACCTCGGGAATTTATTTAGTGCGAATTAGCATCAGGGCTTCCTGGCCACCGAACAGCCACAATGTTTTTGTCGTTCCGGTCCTCCTCATGAGCATGCCTGTGTCAGATGGCATAGCCGTGTACTGATTGGTTGATGGGTTGTTTGACGTCATAAGACGACTTCATGGTCGAATTGGCAGGAGCTGCTAACCTGGACTTCACTTTAAGGAAGGGAATCGAACCCAGCGGGGCCCCTGGAACCCTGAGCCAGACATGGTATTCTTATGATATGCGAGGCCTTCTATTCGTGTCACTTCTGCCAACTAGGGTAGCATGTCATATGACACATAATACGAATAAATCCATTTGAAGGGAAGCAAATCGATGTACAGGCAAGATAATTCATGGAGAACCGAAGGTAATTGTGCTGGGACACGATAAAAGCCCCTCCCCCTTTTCCCCCCACCCTGAGTGTAGTTACTGCGGCCGAATCGAATAGATATATTACATGGCATGGAGATTCCAGGACATAACCTCAAGTAGACGCATCCCCAAAACCTCTGGAACAATTGGAAGAGGCAGCTCTGTGCAGCGATAACCAACAAAGCCAGCGACTGGTGAACAGGGCTGAAGCCGCGCTGAAAGCCAATGGACTGCCGAACTAGGAGGTCCACCCATCATGGCTATTTTGGAAGCAAATAGAAATTTATCCACCCATTCACGATAATTCGTGATAAGCTGCAGGCTAGACCATACAATCAATTTTTTTCTCAAAGCTGGAAAAAATATCTTAGTAATGTCACGCACTCTCAGAGACCACGCGAGATCCCTCCCCGTTGAACGCAGTTCCACAGAAACAACGGACTCACACCACAGGTTCCATTTGTGTCGCTGCGCTGACGTTACTATATTTTCAGGCCGGTTTATTGTTTTAAAGTAAGTAAGCTATATTTATTGCCTCTAAACAGATTTTCCCGATACAGCCTGGAGTAAGAAATTACTAGAGAAATGGCTATGTTCGTGTTTAATAATCCGAAGTGTCTAACATTAACAACCTCGCCGAGTTGCCGCAAGAGTAGAGGGATGAAAACCAACAAAGAACGATGCACAACCTCTTAACCATTCCAAAAATACTCCAGGGTATAGGGCGACCTTGATCATAGAGAGTATTCAACATATTGCGGACTGTGCTCTCTTGGCAGGAAGAGATTAGGGACCAAGGATCAGAGAAAGGGTGGTTACCCGCACCTGGTCTAAGTCCCCTTAGGCGCAGAAGGAAAACGTTCTAAGCTCCGGTCGCAACTCTTTCCTTGAGGCCTGTAGCTGAATAAAATCCATGTAGAGCGATAGCCTCCTCTAGGCTCATGGGTGCGCGCAGGAGTGCGTCTGCGCGAGGTGTACACCCCTGCTAGCGCTTGCATGAATAAAGATGGGGAAAAGAGGATAAGGGTGTGAAATCGAGGAGACAAAAGTGAACCTATAAGGCATGTTGTATGACTGCAGGATAATTAGTTATTTACGGCCACAAATTTCAAATTTGCATCAAAATAGCGCTTGAGGTCGATATAATAAGCGAACGTGAAAACAGCCCGGAGGCCAAAATTGTACAACATGTGTTAAAAATGGTTTAGAAACAGCAGATTTGTGTCGAATCAGATTAAGAACTGCATTAAGAGAAATTAATACTTTATATCATCGAAAAAGGCATGATTTGAATAGGAAAAACGAGGAAGCTCTAATTACGACATCGCTAACAGTGGAAGACGTCGAGACAGCATGACTCACAAAATGAGTAACGAACGCCGTATAAGTCCCTAGTATATATAAATAGTAAAATTAAGTATAATTAATACTTCAAATCACCAAAGGAGCGATAATTGGGGCCAATTTGGTTCAAAAACGAAGAAGCTTAGATGGTACATGACATCACATCCTACATAAAGACGCGGTAGATAAGTACAAATGTGGCAAATGATTACAAAGAATCACATAAGGGCTTTCGTCTTATTATACTGAAGAAGTATTTATGAGCGCCTTCAACGAATTTCATTACAGGAATAACCATTTATTATTAATAAATGTAATTGTTTTTAGTTTTTAGATAAATGGTTTTCTATTTAAGCTGTGAAAAGTGCCGCCCACAAATCCGCTTCTGCCATATCCTAGCCCGCATGCTAACAGTTGTAAGGGTGTGTGAATAATCATTTTTTTTCAAGCCAAATAGAATACGAGTAGTGTGGCTTTGCAGAAGAATGAAATACGAATAGTAAAGCTAAAACTCGGAACAAACATAAATAAAGTAGCCATATAATCGAAATGAAAACGAATCCAAAGAAGCCGCAACACAAATGCAATATTTTAACTGTAGGACCATCAAGGTATAATCATAAATAAATAACCGTTTGATAACGATATTAAATAGAGCTAAGAAGAGTCACCCCTCGGGACATTAGAAAGGCGACAGCCATAGTCTCCTAGATATATGACCACCAAGGCAAGGTTTGCTAAGTAGCCTGAGTATATTCCTGCCATCTAGTCTTGAGAGTGCCGCCGCGAAAATGGACCGCTTCGCAGCTCTGACCTCCCCCCGCTCTCCCCCCCCCCCCCCACCCCTCCCGTTATCCCGCGGTCGATACCGTATTAAAGGCAATGGCAGGCCTCTTTAAAACTTCCAGCACTCGCAACTAATTCGCATAGTCTAAGTCTATTCGATTCGCCCAGTAAAAATTAACCAAGTCGTGGCGAATACACATCATTAATACTGAGCCTTTCCATACGCATACATTTTTTTCGTAGTACACTTTTCCCCTTCTGTAGTTTTTCTACTGTACATTTTTATAGTCTGTATACAAACTTACTTTTCTGTGGCACATACCCACCAAACTGTGCGAAGTAAAAAAAGAAATATTTGTTGTCGCTACAGATTCATGGCCAAAACTCGCACATAACTTTGTATCCATATTTTTGTATTTTCTACTGGTTGGTTTTAATACTGTATAATATGTTGTGTGCACACTAATTGCTTCGTTCAAATAATAATGAAATAGGAAACTATTCTCTCTGTTATTTGAAATTTCTAATCTCACACTGCTAAAAGTGTCCCTCGGCCCAAAGGGCCTAAGATTCCGGCGCAAAACACGCACAAGCTCAGGTTGTTCACAACTGGAAAAGCTGTCCGTACTGAGGTCTTTTTAAAACAGCACTGCGTGACAGTGAGCTTACGTTACGGTTTTCGGCGAATGTGCGCATGATCTGCATCATGACGACGATTATGCAAACGCAGATGATTGCCAGCTCCACGATGCCTGTCCACTTCGGGTAGGAGTAGTGGAAGATCTTGATGGTGTCTTTGTTCACGCTGTCCAGGCACAGCACCTGCGAACGTTATGGACACTTGCTGATATTCGCGTAAACTGAAATCACAAAACGAGGAAGCAACCGTAATGCTGCCTAATCATGTTAATCAAATACCTCATTTGCATTTATAAGGAAATCGACCAACGGTGAAGTCTCACAGACATGAAATTACCGAAGAAAACTAAACTCTTCGATTAATGCGTCACACATTTACGTCAAAAAATAAACCACGACAAGGAAGTTTGTCTTTTCTTGTCACGGCTTAAACGAGGCAGGCCTCATTGCTACTACACAGCCCTGTGCGTGCTGTATTTGTATGTTTTTTAAGTAATTTGCTTCAAATTAGAAGGAAGTTTATCAACCTGCATAAGCACATATGTGGTCAACTGCATGAATTGGTTCAGTTGCCATTCTTCCATTATTTATAGTGTTATTTCGCAATTTGTCATTTCTTTTCAGCCAAAACGCAGACGAGTTCTCATGGTAAGAGGAAACGCAATGATGTGTAGAATTTACGATTTTCTGTGGCTGAACATTGGAGCTGACCTGCATGGCCTAAGGCCAGTGTGCGTGACTTCAAATTCTCATTTCTCCCATCTGAAAGGAGGGAC
>JAJIZL010039481.1:0-13454 GCA_023969395.1 Amblyomma maculatum
TTGCAATGCCTTTTAGACCGCACTCCATCATCAGACATCCTTTTGCTCACAGGATATTGGAATGCTAAGGTGGGGAGTAAAGAAATATCCGGAATTACAGGCAAGTTCGGTATTGGTGAGCCAAATGAAGCTGGGCAGAGGCTTGTATAGTTTTGTCAATAAAACAACCTGATCATAGCGAATACTCATTTTCAACAGCACAAGAGGCGCCTGTACACATGGACTTCACCGGATGGTCTGTACAGGAATCAGATTGATTTTTGCCGGCAGAGATCGAGAAGCGCTACACAAGCAGTAAAAACAAGGCCTGGGGCCGATTGTGGCACCGATCTCCAGCTTCTTGTTGCCAAATTTAAGCTTCGATTGAGGAAAACGCAGAAAACTAGAAGGCCTTTCAGGTATGATCTGGATCAAATACCATCAGAATATGCTGTGGAAGTGAGGAATCGATTTCAAGAATTAGGTCTAGATGACAGAGAGCCTGAAGAGATGTCGACAGATGTTCATGATACAATACAGAAGTTGCGACTAAGGTAGTTCCAAAGCAAAGGAAATGCAAGAAAGCAAACTGGTTATCCAAAAAGGCTATGCAAATAGTTGAGGAAAGGAGGATGGCAAACGTTGTGGGGGAAAGAGAAAAAGACAAGGTTCTCAATGCGGATCAGAAAATAGCAAGGAGGGATAAGAATGCCTTCCTGAATATACAGTGCCAACCAGTTTAGGACAACAGCCAACTGAGGAACACAAGAGCTCTCTATAAGATAATCAAAGATATCAAAGAAAGCTTTTGTGCTAAGCTGGGCGCGATAAAGGACAAACGAGACAGGTACCTCACTGAAGCTTCTGAGATACAGGCGGTGGCAGGAACACACAGAAGACAGTACAAGAATGACCCGGATGTGCAAACCCAACATAACATGGTTGTGATTACTGATCTCGAGCCGCGCATCCTGAAGAGTGAAGTTGAATGGGCCTTAGCCAGCCTTGCTAAGAACAAAGCTAGCGGAATTGATGGCATTCCAGCTGAGTTGCTTCAAAACCTCAACTATGACGCTCCTAACATTCTGTATACATTTAGTCAGCAAATTTGGACAACCCTGCAGTGGCCACAGGATTGGAGGAAGTGAGTTTACATCCCCATTCCAAAGAAACGCAGTGTCAGAGATTTTTCCAACTACCCCACGTTCGCGCTTATTTCGCATGCTAGCAAGGTGATGTTCAAAATCCTCCAAGGTAGGCTGCAGCAGTATGTGGATAGGGAGCTTCCGGACGTGCAAGCTGGGTTTCGCAAGGGCAGAGGAACTAGAGACCATATTGCCAACCTTCGCTGCATCATGAAAAAAGCAGGAGAGTTCCAGAAACCCATCTCAGTTCAGTTCAGTCATACAGTCGTGTCCGACTCTTCGTGACACTATGGACCATGTCACGCCACGCTTTCCGGTCTCTCACTATCTTCCTAACATCACATAACTTCATCTGCAGTGCCTCGAGGATGCCATCTAACCATCACGTTCGCTGCCTACCCCTTTTCCGGCGACCCTCAACCTTTTCCAACAACAATCTTTCTCCAGCGACTCCTCTCGTCTCATCAGATAACCAAAGTAGCTGAGCTTTAACTTTAGAATTTGACCCTCCAATGAGCAGTCAGGGTTTATGGTCGACAATATCGACTGATTTGATCTTCTGGCAGTCCAAGGAACTTTCAAGAGTCTTCGCCAGCACCACAATTCAAACGCGTCAATTCTTCGGCGGTCAGCCTTTTTCACAGTCCAACTCTCGCATCCATACATCACAACTGGAAAGACCATAGCACGAGTTATACGGATCTTGGTTGGCAGAATAATGTCTCCGCTCTTTACTAGGCGGTCAAGGCTAACCATTGCTCTCTTTTCCAGAAGCAGGCGTCTCCTAATTTCACGGCTGCAGTCTCCTTCCGAGGTAATCATGGAGCCCAAAAAGATAAAATCTGTCACAGAAGCCCATCTACTTCTGCTTTATTGATTATGCGAAAGCGTTTAACTGCGTAGATCACAGCAGATCGTGGCAAGCTCTCCAAGGGATGGGAGTTCTAATTCACCTCATCTGTCTCCTCAGGAACCTGTATGAAGGACAAGAGGCCACAGTCAGAACTGGGCATGGTCTTACCGACTGGTTTCCGATTGAGAAAGGAGTGAGACAGAGCTGCATACTGTCGACCTGCCTATTTAACCTATATCCTGAGTGCATCATGAGGAAGGCCAGTCTGGACGAGTTTTCAGCTGGAGTGAAGATTGCTGGAAAACGTATCAACCACCTTAGATATGCGGATGATACCACTTTAATGGCAGAAATTGAGGTGGAACTCAAGAGACTTCTGATGCGCGTACAAGAAGAGAGTGAGAAGTTTGTGTTTAAACTGAACACAAAAAGACAAAGATCTTGACCAAAAGAAGTGGAAGCTCTGACAGATTTTCTCTTCTTGGGCTCCAAGATTACCCCGGAATGAGACTGCAGCCATGAAATTAGGAGACGCCTGCTTCTGGGAAAGAGAACCATGGCTAGCCTTGACCGCCTTGTAAAGAGCAGAGGCATCACACTGCCAACCAAGATCTGTATAACTCGTGCTATGGTCTTTCTAGTTGTGATGTATGGATGCGAGAGTTTTTTTTTTTTTTTTAAGTCGATATTTATTGCCTCAGGGCATCAGTAGGTTATGAGATGAAGGATGAATAAATGATTAAATGAATGGAAAAAGGTTGGCTGATTTTATGAAGTCCAGAAGTGAGCGATGATGAGGTCCCTGCGTCCAAGTGACGTATGAGGCAGGATTGGTTGCTGAAAGGCCAGCTATTCTCAGGTGCCGGAATCGTGTTGCGAGAGTTGGACTGTGAAGAAGGCTGACCGCCGAAGAATTGACGCGTTTGAATTGTGGTGCTGGTGGAGACTCTTGAGAGTTCCTTGGACTGCCAGAAGTTCAAATCATTCGATATTGTCGGCCATAAACCCTGACTGCTCATTGGAGGGTCAAATTCTAAAGTTAAAGCTCAGCTACTTTGGTCATCTGATGAGAAGAGAGGAGTCGCTGGAGAAAGATTTGATGTTGGGAAAGGTTGAGGGTCACCGGAGAAGGGGTAGGCAGCGAGTACGATGGTTAGATGGCATCCTCGAGGTGCTGCAGATGCAGTTATGTGATGTTATGAAGATGGTGAGAGACCGGAAAGCGTGGCGTGATATGGTCCATAGGGTCACGAAGAGTCAGACAGGACTGAACGACTGAACTGAACTGGCCGTTGAGCCCATCGCATGTCTGTCCCCAATGTTGTTTGCCTAGTTCCTGTGCATGGGATTTGATATGTCGTTCTATTGATGCTATCTTGAACCTTAATTCTTTTTACACCTTTGTTTCCTCCATCTGTTTATGATGTTTTTGTGTGCCTTCCAGAGATGAAAGAGTTTAGAAGCGGCGAGGGACTGTTCCTCTGGTGTTTCTATATCCTGGGTGGCAATAGTAGCATCTTCTTTGAGTTGTGTAACCCATGCTTCTAGATCTTCTATATTATTAGGGGCTGTGTCCTCTCTTAATTTTCTTAAGCTGTCCCAGTCCGTAATTCTTGATTTGGCTGGTGTTGATTTGTGTGATTTAGTGTGGGAGGTGATTTGTATGATGCAATGATCGCTGCCTGCTGGGTTTCCTGGGTTCAGCTATTTCGCTGCTATTATGTTTATAGTAAAGACTAGGTCCGGCATTGTATCTCTGCTTACGCTATTTCCTATGCGCGTATATGTTTGAGGTTCGTTGTGAAGAGAGAGTCCTACGTATCTCGTGGCTTCCCATAGCTTAATTCATTTTGCGTAAGATTTTATGTTTCCCCATTCCACGTGGAGAGCGTTGAAGTCCCCTACCATGTAGAGTTGCTCCCCTTTGGCTAGCGTAATTGCTTTCTTTAAAAGATTAGATAGGCTGGTTCCTTCGTCCTGTGGCGGGCTATAGATAGTTAGGATGAACAGGATTTTATCTCCACGTTTATTGGGTACAATTTCCAATAACGTATAATTGGCCTGGACACTATCGAATTCCTACTGTATGGCTGTAATGGTTCCCTGTATTAAGGTTGCAGTAAAGTGTTTCGCGTTGGTACCCGCGTCTTTCTGAATGAAAGTTTATATCCGGCCAGGCTGGTATGTCCTTTATTCTCCTGGAGAGCAATGTTGTCAGGTTGATTAATTTCAGCTAGAATCTGCAGTAGATCCTTTTTAGACTTAAAGCTTCTGCAATTCTTAAAAAAGGGAATTGCGCTAAAAAAGACACGCACGAGAAGAGGACATGGACGTATGTATGACCGACTAGCCCAACAACGTGCTCTCTTAAATTCTGCAGTTCCACTGCCATACGTTAATTTCTTGCTGGCAGGGGGCCATGCTGCTCTTGAACCTTCTGAAGTACGTTGGTAGTGATCTTTGCTGCCCAAATTTCTATTTGTAGTTTGAGTAGTTGCCACAATTCTTGAAATTTGCTATCAAATTTTGGGTACAACCTTTTCTCTAGTTTTTCTATGTCACATTTGTAATCAGTTCCTGATTTGTCATTAATCATGGGCCAGTCGTTAGTTTTTGTTTCTGTTTTCTTTTTGGGGGGAGTAGTGGGCTCGATCGCTGATTCAGCTGTATGTTTAGGTCTCTGGTTGGTGTCGACTTCCATAGCCTTCTCAGGTTTCGTCGGCCGGGCGGTGAGTACCTCGTTTCCCGCCGGCACGAGGGAGGGCTTGCTCTCGTTCCGTGATATAAATCGCCATTTTAGCCTGGGAATGCGCGTGTTTCTCCTTCACATAATTCTAAAACAAGGCCCAGGAGATAATCTGGCGTCAGCTTCAAACCTGATACTCCCCTGCCCCAAAGTATATTCATATATATTCAAGGAGCAGGTTGACCCTACATGCAGAGTGTGACGTAGACGCCACTTTAGACCACATTACTTGGGGGTGCGTGGCCTATCCGCCATCCGCCGATTTACTGCCAGCTCGATCTCTGGAGGAGTGGGAGACCGTACTGCGCTGCTCGGACCCGGTCATCCAGGCTTCGGTCACTGAGTGGGCCGAAGAGATCTCCGACAGGAAGCAACTGGCGGCCCACTGGAGGGGCCAACAATAAAATAAACATTCACCTCTTAAAGCCGATTATAATAAATGTTATCCCATCCATCCAACCGAGCACTCGGTCAACGCAACGCTTCCCGAAATGTTTACATACAAATCAGATTTAGTTACCAGCAAAATAGTGTACTCGCTGCTGCGCTTGTCAGTTTTGAAGTTTCGTCGCACGTTTTTCCTTCAAGGTTTGTGCTACAGCTCCGTGTTCAACGAAAATTACGTCCACGGTAGCAAAGCATGACCGAACAGATGGCGCCCCTAAATTTGTCAGCACTGTGAAATTCCATATATTCAAATGATTCAAGTGCACAATATAGTGCGCATAGGCATTCAGAACATTAGTTGCGAGTCCGAGAGCAGACAGCATGCTCCGATGGTCTAGAAGTTGTAATTTTTAGACCGGCAGCAACGGCCTGTACACCTCGAAACACAAGTTCTATTATAAATCCGGCCGTGACGTAATATGCGGAAATATTTCTCGGCTTCGTATGTCTTGGCGTGGCCGTGTCACGCGAAAGTGTGGTGGCACGTTTTATTGTTCATCGTCTTGTTTTGAATGTCCAAGTCGGCAATAAAGAAAAAAATTGGCGTGGCCGAGTGGTTAGTGCGGAACGTTACGGAGCAAGCAGTACGGAGTTCGAATCCCGCTGGGTGTGTCGTTTTTTTTCTACAAATTAATTTTTTGTACCTTTTTAGTGTATTTGTGGCACTTCGTTATTTTTTAGTTTTTGCTTTTTATCCGAGGCCCTTTTTTTTTCTCCGGACGACCAGCGGAATAGGCAATGATGCAATAGGGGAACAATTACATTTGAAATAAGATCGACGCTCTCCTTCGTATGAGCGGCAAATATGCCCCTTTTGTTTACTATGCCTGCAAACCACACGTTGAAGCTCTTGTTGCCACAGTTTGTGGGTCAGATGTGCCATGATTTAGTAAAAAATTGATAATAATAATAATGGGTTTTTCCTTCGGCACTTAGCATATGTACGCTTTTCGTGACGTACGTAGCTGCAGTCGAGCGGCCAGGTCAGGGTTAACGGGTGCTCGCAGTCGAAGCGGCGACGGCGGCGATATGTTGGCTCAGAAGTGTGAACGAAGAAACGTGTCGGCGGCGGCGAATTTCGCTCGCTCGCGCCTCCGAATGTTGAAATGTTAACGCGCCAGGCGCATCTGCTGCTGCGAGCTCGTATTTAAGGCGTCGCCAGTCCAAAACAAAACTATCCGAGCACGCACGAAGTGTCTGAGCCGCAACATAACCGAAACAGAAGTGGACACCTGTGGTGGTGGTGGTGATAACGTTTATTTCATAATGGGAGGTTTGACGCGGAGCCTTAAGGGCTTCGGCCTTATAATACTGGGTGGATACCCTAGTCAGGGACTCCATTGGCGGTTGCCGCCGCCCGCGCACGCCGCGTTAAGGCCCTTTGGGCCTGTAGGTCGCAGCAGCCGAGCAGGGTCGCCTCCCAGTCCTCCCGGGGAGGGTTAGGGTTGGGGGGAAGGGATGGGTTTTGTTGGCAGGCCCATACCATGTGGTAGGTGTCAGCCACCTCCCCACAGTACTGGCACTGGCCAGTGAATTGTGAGTCATAATATTTAAGTACTGCCGGGCACAGCATTGTGTTAGTGAAGAGGCGCAGGAGCAGCCTCTCATTCGCTTTTCCTAACCCTTTGCAGGGGTTAGGGTATTTGCGATGCGAGGTTTGATGGCGCCGCAAAGTATGTTTTTATTTTGCCTTGCAACATTTACGTTGTCTTTTCGCCGTCGGCCACGTGTGATAAAAGCATGTTATTATATTCAAGACCAAGCCTACAACCGCATTCAAACGGGCAACGTAATTCGCATTTGTCAGCGTCAGGGATCCCTAGCACGTCACGTGATTTATAGTTGCGAGTCTCGGCCTGTCGGCCGTGGCGGCGATACCTGTATTTCTGTTCTTCCTCTTTACTACCTTATAACAGCTCTGTTTTCAGTAAGAATGGATTTTTTCTAATCAGGAATTGGCATTTTGTCGATGCAAGCCCACTTCATTTTTCTCTTTAGTGCCCCTTTAAGCATCGATGAAGCCAGCCTCAACTGCAGTCGGCGGCGATCTACCGAACAGTAAGTACCCGTTTTCTGCGGCAGGCTCCCGTTATCACTGCTCCCCTGAACAAGAAGTGCTTCTGTCGGGCAGGCCAAGCCATTACGTGACTTCTGTCCACTGGCTGGAAGACCACGGGATGGACCCTGCTGCCCTGGGAATTTAGGCACCGATCAAGCCAGCCTAACTGCAGTCGGCGACTGTCGAACTGTCGAACTGTCACTAAGTCTGTTTTCTGCGGTAGGTGAGCCTCACATGGCATCTGTTAGTAGCTTGAATTTGTAGCTGACTGCCAATTTGGACTGCTTGTATCTAGTATATCGCGTCTGTTTGCTACATGCTTGATGTTTGCTTTGGTAAGCTAAAGCGAAATCCCACGACATGAATAACCAAGGCTGCTGTGCTTCGTGTTCTAAGCAGCTTCCTAGTGGAGGTGTGCATCAGATGTCAAACTTGCTATCATGTTGGCAAGGCTTGCTCAGGAATCGCCGATAGCACGTTTTTATCAATGGGGAAAAAAAACCGCGACAATGGAAATTAGGCATTGACAGGCAGACAGGGGTGCTCTGAAGAAAACCGCTGAAAGCACCCAAAGCGATTCCGAGTCAGACGACGAATTGACTGGTACCGTTCGGTTACTTCAGGTGAAGTCATTGAGACTCTGGCTTCTATAATGTGCAGCATCGATTTGCTACTTTCCCGGCATGAAAAGGTAGATAGACTGGTCGCTTAGCTCAACATTGAAGAAATGTTAGCCCTAACAATTTTTTTTCAAGAGTTTCAAAGTTCCCTAGAAGGATTGTCATCACAATGTGATGTCCTGCTCAAGTAGCTCAGCCCGACAGAGACAGAATCAAAGTAATTGCGGCAGTTAAACAGGTTCGCTTGGAGCACAACGCCTGGGAGCCGCCAGTCGAATCTTGAAATTCATGGTCGACCTGCAAATGAAAATGAAAACTTACGGGAGACGCTCTTCCACTTTTCAAAGAAGCTAGAACTAAAAGATTTTCAGCCGCATTGAGTCGTTGCAGTTCACCGCTTGCCCGTGAAAAATGACAGATTTTCACCGGTCCTAGTCAGATTTGCATCCTCAACTACGAGGGAAGCATGGCTTTTAGTCCGAGGCAAACTGCGCTCGCACAGTGATAGCAAGCAGCTGCCTCTGTTGTTCAATAAAAACCTGACAAAATGAAATCGTCATATCTTTTGGATGGCACGAAAAAAAAGCCAAAGAACTGGCTTACAAGTTCGTGTGGGAGAAGGCTGGTAGAATCTACGGCAAAAAAGCAGAATGAGCTACTCTGAAGCGGATCGTTTCGGAAGCAGACATTGAAACTTTCGTTTAAGTATGGCTGTTGGACTGCACTCTGTTTACGACTGCGGCGACTACAAGAACTCGGAGTTTTGAAGCACCGTGTTCTCGGGTTTGCATTTGAATATCCGGCGCTTCAAAAAATACTGGGAAGAACTTCAAGTAGATCGACTCTGACCGACTATTTGCATGCCTTGGCTCTCACTGAAATTAACATAGCTGTTAACCAGTGCCACCTCGAGAGGTTTGATAATTTTTTTACAAGGTCTGGTAGAAGGGGCGGAGGAGTAGCAGTGTTTATAAAGCATGACTGGACCGTCTGTAAAGACCCGCTTATTTTCAATTCAGCGGAACCTGTCTCTTTGAAGATTGAGATAAGAGGCCCAGTTGTTGGACTGATAGCAATCTACCGACCGCCTTCGAACAATGCCTTTTTTTTCTAAAGGAACTCAACACGGCCTGCGAAAACTTGACTATGTTTCAAAACTTGTGCGTAATAGGTTTAAGCGGTAATGTAATAACTTAACCAATGAACAGAGAAGGGCAAAGCAGGGATACCAGAAACGCTCACAAGAAAACAATGAAGACAATCCTAAGAGATTGTGGAGAATGTTGAATATTGAATTTCTTAGAAAATGCGGAGCGAGAAGTGTGGGAGGGCTTATAATCAATAGCAAGCCCTTATCTGGTTCTTCTGTTGCGGACGAATTTAATAACATTTAACGAGTTTTATTTCAACGGGAAGTTCCGATGCAGCCACTAGTTTTTTGACCAACCCCACTACCGACTCTTCCGTCTTCTATCTTACAGATGGTGAGGAAGTGTTTTCGATATTAATGAACCTTAAATGAATTTGTTCTGCTTATTATAACGGCCTGAAAATAACACTGATGAAGTTAGTAGCCGACATCATTGCGCCTTATTTGGCCCATATCTTCAACTTCTGCATATCTTCTGCCGCTTTTCGCTCAAATAGAAAAAATGCGAAGGTTTCAAGGGTGGAAATAAGAATGAAATATCCAACTACCCACCAATTTCCTTTCACCCGGTATTTTCAAAAGCTGTAGAGAAAGTTATAATAAAAAAAATTGAGAGCTTATTTAATAAACACTCTTTAATTACTGACAGTCGGTTCAGCTTTCGCAACTTACGGCCCACTGAATATGCTCTGCTCTTAAATAACAAAATCATTTTACAGGGTATTGAATGCAAGAACATAACACTAGGTATATTTCTAGACTGTAGTAAGGCGCTTGATCTCCTAAATCATGAAATATTACTTCAAGAACTAGAAATGCACGGAATCCGCGGCTTTTCTCTTAATATGTTTTGCTCCTATTTAGGTCAGTGTAAACAGGCTTTCTCTATTCATACAAACCTGTCTGGGTTAAAAACTATAGAATGTGGAGTTTCTCATGAGAGCCTTCTGGGTCCGTTTTGTTTTAATGCTTATACAAATGATATCGTTAGAATTTCTTCCGAAGTGAGAAATGATCTGTATTCTGATGATACAAGTTTTTTCCTTGCTGATTCTTCAATGAGTTATCTCTTAAGAAGAGGAAACATTGTTCTTCAGTTTTGAAACAGATAGGCAATATTAAACGGTCTTGTTGTCAATGCTAAGAAATATAAAGTAGTTTTCTTTCGACCTTTAAACGTTAAAGTAACTTTGTTAGCGTTCCTTTCACTTAATAATAATACAATAGAAATTGTACACATCTTTAAATAATTGGGCGTCATCTTTGATGAGAAGAAGAGTCACTTTATTGTCATAACGTTTTGCCATGTTGCGTGCATACTGTTAGTTGATTGTTGGCCGTTCATATACGGTGCTAGTTTTGAATTAGCTGTTTCAATTTGTGCTCTTTCTGTGCTTCATAATTTTCATGTCATATGTGCATATTTTCGCCTTGATTTCAACCATCGTGTTGCGCTGCCTTTACTGGGCCTCGGGCATCTCTCAAGCTATTGTTGTAGCTTTTCGCCCGAGGCCCATTTCCTGTATATTACTGCGAATAATATTTTCAATTTTCAAATATAAAATGGACACAACAAATTACATATATTGTAACGGCGTGTCCCAGTCTTTTGGCGTCATATGCAGATGTCGCTCAGAATTTCCTACAAATCTAAAGTTGATTATCTACAATGCAATATTTCATTCTTATCTCAACTATTGCCATTTGGTCTGGGCCACTACATCATTTAATAACAACAATAAAGTACCGATGTTTCAAAAGAAAGCAATCAGATTAATTGCTAGTTATACCACTCATGTAGCCGAAAGTTTCCTTATGTATAAAATAATTCGTGTATTGTCCTCTTTAAATACGGGCTAATATATTATCTGAGATTCTCTTCTCCCTCAACAGCTGCTTTTATTATATGCCTGGCTAAATGAAAACGAAAGAGAAATATGTCTTCACGTAGATGCACTGAAGAATGGGTTATGCCACACTTTAGAACAAATTATGGAAGATAAGCGTCACAGTTTTTTATTTATTTATTTATTTACATAACTACAGCGCCCTTGCAGGCATTAGTGTAGGGGGGAAAGAAAAGAAAAACAATATGAGTGCACAGATGACATAATACAAATTCAGCTGTAAATTGAAAGGCATGAAACGAACAGGGAAAAATAAAACGGTACGTATACAAGTAGTTGTCTAGATATATGCATCACATAATCACACTAGAGGACACCGGAAATACAGACATGTGAAGTTGAAAGCAATGCTAAAACCAATTAAAAAAGAAATTCTTCAGGTCCTGGATCAAAGCCGAAGGGGTCCCGCAAATAATTTCTTCAGGTAAACCCTTCCACTCATGTACTGTCTTAGGGAAGAAGCAGTTCTTAAATAAGTTTATCCGGCAAGCATATTCACGCACTTTTCGGGAGTGGTCCGTTCGTGCCGATACATATGTTGGTTCCTTTAGATACATATCTTTATCGATGCCTGTTCTAGAGTAAAAGATATTATAAAAAAGCGACAAGCGCAGGTATTTTCTTCTTTTTTTCAAGCAGCGGCCACTTCAGATTTTTGGGATCTTTTCGAAAAGTCATAATTACCTGACACAAAGCGAGCAGCACGTGCCTGTACGCGTTCAAGTTCTGCAGTGTTACACTGGATGGACGGATCCCAAGTACTGCAAGCGTACTCAAGAATGGGACGCACATTTGACAGAAATAATGTTTTTTTAGCTTAGCTGGTGCCTGATTAAAGTTTCGTCTAAGGAAATTTAACATTCGACTAGCCTTGAGAGTTATGTTATGTATATGAGCATTCCATGACAAATGGGCAGAGAATACAACCCCCAAATATTTATATTCTCTTGCGACCGACAGGCAGGTTCCATCCATGACATAACTGGTAAGCATTGGCGGTTTTTTATTTGTAAACCTAACGACTTTGCATTTGGATAAATTAAGAGATATCTTCCAGGTTTGGCACCGCAATAAAATAGAGTCCAGGTCGTTCTGTATATGTTGACAGTCCGCCGCACTAGTGATTTCTCGATAGATACAGCAATCAGCCGCGTACAATCGAACACGGCTGGTGGTACGGTCAGTAAGGTCGTTGATATAAATCAAGAAAAGTACAGGGCCCAAAACTGACCCCTGTAGCACACCAGACAACACAACACACTTGATGAGCACTCACCCTTCAAACCCACGTATTGCTTTTTCTCATAGAGGTATGCTTGAATCTTTGCTAAGAGAGTGGCCGGTATATTAAAGAGGGATATTTTGTGTAACAGAAGTGCATGACAAACAGAATCAAATGCCTTTCGAAAATGTAAAAATATAGTCTACCTGCTTACTTAAGTTAATTGAGGCTGTAATATCGTGAGTAAATTCAATTAATTGCGTATCACAAGAAAAATCAGCCCTAAAACCATGCTGCACTGGTGAAAAGAAGTTATTACTCTGCAGATGATTAATTAGGCTAGTGTAAATGACATGCTCTAGAGTTTTACATACTACGCTTGTTAATGAAATAGGTCTGTAGTTGCATGTTACGTTCTTGCCACCGCTCTTATGGATCGGAATTATGTTTGCATTTTTCCAGTCAGGGGGTAAAACTTCTTGCTCAAGAGAGGCGTCGAAGAGTAGAACTAAAAACGGAGCCAACGCGCAGTTCTTTAGGACAAAATTTGATATGCCATCTGGACCAGAGGCAGAATGTATATTAATCTTCTGCAGTAAAGACACGATGCCACATTCGGAAAATGATACCTCATTCATTTTTGTTAGGCTGGAAACGCTTTTCGAAACGATGACTGCGGTTGCAGGTTGTGTGAAAGCAGATTGAAAACATGGATTAAAACTTTCAGCCTTTGCTTTTTTATCGGCACTGTAGTTTGTACCATCAATGACGTCTGGAATAGCTTGCCTGGTAGTTTCCTTGTTTTTGACGTATTTCCACAATTCCTTTGGGTTGGATTTAATTTTATCGCCTAGACTGTAAAGGTACGTATTATGTGCTCTGCGCATCTCTTTTGCAACAACCCTGCTCAGCTCATTGCCTCATATGTTAAATAAATATACCTCCCTGGAAAATGATTTCTGTTCTGTCTCTCTGAGGGCACCAAGGCTACATTTTCTTAGCCGGACTAAGTAGCTTTATGCGTTGGTTTTTTCTTGTGTTTGAGGGTACATAACGTTATTTCATAAATATATGTGTATGTTTGCGTGTGTATGTTTATTATACATATAAATGTGTATATATGTATATATACTGCCTCGTAAGTTATTACTTTTGTTTGAGAACTGCCCTGTATGCCACTTTATTCTTCTATATGACTGGGTGACAGACATTTTCCAGCTACAGAGCAGTAGCTTTTCGTCTGCGGTCCATCCCCTTTTAAGTGGACAATAAAAGTTCATTCATTCATTCATTCATTCATTCATTCATTCATTCATTCATTCATTC
>JAJIZL010039482.1:0-20940 GCA_023969395.1 Amblyomma maculatum
AGCGCCTGTCCTGTCTACATCCGTGTTAGTTGTCCCCGTCTTTTTTGCGCTATGTCTTCAAGAAACATTGATGGAAGAGCGAGTTCGGGTTATTAAGTGTTGTGCTCATGCTTTTATTCACCATCGGCTTTCTATATTCGGTCGCCAAAGCCCTGCAACATATTTTAACGACCAAAGGCTTTAATGTGCTCTGATCTGCCACCACGCGAAACATACATTCAGCGCTTTCACAAAATATTTGTCACGTTTATCTGGTCTCTGAATCTTTAGCCGATCCGACATAATACTCTAGTGAAGAGAGTGTGCTTAGCAGATTCGGCTTAGAACGCCTGCATGGGAGGAAATTAGTTCATCCATTATTATTTCGTGATTCATCATCATCATCATCATCAGCCTGATTATACCCACTGCAGGGCGAAGGCCTCTCCCATATTTCTCCACCTAACCCGGTTCTGTGCTAGCTGCATCCACTTGACCCCTGTGAACTTCTTAATCTCATCCGCCCACCTAACTTTCTGCTGCCCCCTGCTAAGCTTTCCTTCCCCGTGATTGTTCTCATCCAATTATCAAAGAATTCTTGTAAGTTAACTTCGTCATTATATTTATCAGCTTAGACGTTTCTCAAAGGCAATGATATGGGAATTACTAAATTGCGTGGTTAGTAAAATTTCATTTTACTATTACAAGACGTTAATGCTGTAGTGAAAGTATTGGCAGTCAGGTTTTCTGTTGGCAATTTGTACACTTTTTCGCTAAAACAAATCCGCTTAGGTGAAGGAATATAGGAGAAGCCTTCGCCCTGCTTTGGGCATAAGTCGGCTGATGAAGATGATGATGATGATGATGATACTTTTCAGCTCAAGAGGTTATGCAAGGAATTGATGACCGTGCTCTGACCGCCACCATAGAATTGCTCTGGGTAGTTTGCTCTTGATGGTGATGATGTTCTGAAACGAATTCGTAAATTGCCAATCTTGCCAGTTTTCTTTAAATTGCACACCAGTTTCCCTCGGAACGCAAGGCTGCTTACGATAAACATTTTTGCATCTTGTGTAACTAAAACAATTATTATTGCTATATTAATTTCAAGGATACAATTCAAAGATGCAAACTTGTAAAAGACGGTGTTCTAAATTCATACAGTGTGCCACAACATGAATTATTTCACCTGATTTCAGAACTTACAACAAATAGTTTTCATCATGCTGCACAGCATGTGGAAGAAGCGCATTTTGTACTGTAAAGCTCAACCTGCTGTGTCGCCAAGAGTTAATTGTAGCCGAATGACCCTCCAGCAAAATGTATTTCTTCGTGGAAGTACGCTTAATCTGTCTGCTATCCGGTATGTATAGGGTGTTTATCTCTTTCGCAAATTTAGCTATATTATATTTTAAGATATAGATAGATAGATATAGATATAAGATAGCAAAGGCCGTATTCTCCATGTAAACCATTTAAATAATAACCGCATTAAGGAGGTAACCAGTATGAATGCAAAAATTGTGGTTACAATGTAGCATGTCTATGTCTTGGACAAGGAAGTTGACCTGTTTGTTCTGGCACCGGATAGAAACCAAGCTCAACAGTGTAATTTTCGTCGTATCAGCGGTGAAAAGGCGAGAAAACTGATGCATGAGTAAATACTAGATTGCGCAGAGAAGAATAGGTGGAAGCAAAGCGCTGCATCTGCCTCAGTTCAAGGTCAAATGTTCGGTGCCTGATGCCTGATGTCTGTTAGGCTTGTCATGAAAGAAGCAGATACATTTAGCCAAGTATAGTAAAAGAAACTGGAAAGTAATTGTGGCCAGTGTCAGCAGTTTAACCCTGATTTTTTTCACAGCATCAAATACTGCAGACAATCTGGCGTTTTAAAATGCTTACTTGTATGTTTCTTTAAAGATAACCAGTCTGAAACAAACAAACGGCATTGGTGATCTAATAGCCGTATGTGACGTCAATTACTCGTTCTGGCAGAAATACGTGAGCTAGATATCTCTGTGGGGAGAATAAAAAGCATTTAATCTGAAACAGTGGCATAGTAGTCGAAATTGCATCAAGGTGCTAGTTTAAATATATATATCGTTACGACGGGGGTAAGATGTCAGACGCTGAACAACAAGACGATACGGCAGGGAGCTCAGCTGGTTAACGGCAGCGCGTCCAGCACGCGAGTCTTTTTCCAACGTCTTTTTCCTTCACTTGTATTCTAAGCTTCATCTTCTTCTGTACTGTTACATTTTCCCCCTGGGCTGAAGAAGCCCCCCCGGGCGAGGTAGTCATTTGTTTCCACGAGAGTGACACGGCTTCATCCGGGCGACATGGGCAACTTCGGTTCTGACTGAACGACGACAACTTGCTGTCATACGTGCTATTTGGTAGTTCCCTTCACTGACGCGTTCAGGCAAAACGTAAGGGCCAGCATAATGCACCAACATTTTCTGGGCTAAACTACGCTTTCGTAAAGGTCTCCAAAGCCACACTAAATCTCTAGGGGCGTACGACACATGGTTATGCCGGCTGTCGTACCGAGCTTTTGAACGCTGTTGCGAAGCGAGATTTCGCAAACGGGCGAGACAACGAGATTCTTCGGCTCGACAAAGAGTTTCCGCGATGCACGGTTCGTCATGGACGGAGTACGGAAGAATGGTGTCAAGACAATACCGAGGAGGACGGACATATAGCAGGAAGAACGGGCTATAGCCAGTAGTCTCATGTGCTGCATTGTTGGATGCATTCGTTATAAACGGCAGTATAGTATCCCAATTCTTGTGGTCAGATGGAACGTACATAGATGGCATGTTTGTGAGTGTGCGGTTTGTGCGCCCGTCAAGCCGGTGGTTTGAGGGTGATATGGTGTGGAATGCCGAAAATGCGATGCGCACAAACGAAGAAGCTCCTCCACAACATATGCCATAAACTGGCGACCTCAGACACTGATGATCACTCGCGGAGGTCCATGGCGGATGATCACAGAACGGAGCAAAAACCGGGACACTTGGTGAGCGCTGGCTAAAGGAAGAGCTGCCGTTTCGCAGTAGTGGGTGAGATAGTCGGCACAAACCATGATCCAACGATTTCCGTCGGATGACTTCGGGAAGGGACCCATAAGGTCTCAAATGCGCCACTTGGTGCAGTCACAGGATGCAGCAGGCCCTTTGGCGTGGACGTAGGACGTTTGTGTCGTTGGCACTCAGTGCAGCTCGCCACAGATCGCTCAGTCGTCTGGCGCATCTTTGGCCAATAAAACTGGTCGCGGGCACGATGGAGCGTTCGTTCCCAGGTGACCGGAAGGGGGATCGTTGTGCACGGCACGTAAGATGTACGAGCGGTAGCTCTCGGGAACCACAAGCAGAAAATTCGTGCCCGTGCTTGAGTAAGCCTTTTTGTACATAAGGCCATCACGGAGACAAAATGGGCTGGAAGCAGTGGAATCCCGCGCCTGCGCAAGCAGTGGCTCGAGGCTTATGTCGGTCTCTTGTGCAGTCCGCAGAGCCGAGGCGTCGGGAAACTCGGGCACGACGGAGGCGATGTAATGATCGAAATCACCAGAGTCACATTCGGTCTTAGGAAGAGGAAGACGTGAAAGACAGTCTGCATCGGCGTGTTTGCGGCCACTCCTGTACGAAACAGTCAAGTCGTACTCCTGCAGACGAAGGGACTAGCGTGCCAGACGACCAGATGGATCACGAAGGTTGACGAGTCAACACAGGGCATGATGGTCCGTCACAACCGTGAAATAGCGTACAAATAGGTAGCACTGAAACCGCTGAACAGCGAAAACTACAGCGAGATACTCCTGCTTTGTAACAGTGTTGTTACGCTCAGGTTTGCTGAGGGAGCGGCTTGCATAAGCAATTACATGCTCGCCTGCTGTCGAACATTGCACAAGCACAGCGCTAACACAAATCCCACTTGCATCAGTGTGGACTTCAGTCGGAGCGGAGGGGTTGAAGTGCCGTAGTATGGGATGTGACGTAAGCAGAAACTTTAGGTGGTGGAAAGACGTGTCACAATGTGAGGTCCAATCGAAAGGAACGTGCTTTTGTAGAAGGGATGTCAGAGGGTAGGCGACGTCGGTAAACCTTGGGATGGATTGTCGAAAGTAGTAACACAGCCCCAGAAAACTGTGCAGCTCCTTTTGAGTCTATGGTCGTCGGAATACTGCAAATTCTGCAGTCTTCTGTGGATCTGGCCGAACTCCATCGCGGTCAACGAGATGCCCGAGTGCCAGCGCTTGACTGTAGTCGTTCGAATGCCGCAACTGCTGCAGTCTTGTGTGGATATGGCCGAAATCCATCGCGGTCGACGAGATGTCCGAGTACCAGCGCTTGACGTTCACCAAAACGGCACTTTTTGGAATTCAGGACAAGGCCAGCCTTCTGTAGGCAGTCTAAAACAATAGCTAGTCGCGTGTTATGTTCAGTAAAAGTCCGACCAAAAATAACAACATTGTCTAAATAACACATGCAGATTTCCCACTTGAGGCCACGAAGTATTGTGTCCATAAATCTTTCAAATGTGGCCGGCGCATTACATAGGCCGAAGGGCATCACGTTAAATTCAAATAGGGCGCCCGGTGTAACAAATGCCGTTTTTTTCTTGTCAGCAGGGTCCATCGAAATCTGCCAATACCCCGACCGCAAATCAACTGAAGAGAAATAAAACGCGTAGAAAAGGCAATCTATGTCATCGTCGATGCGCGGGAGAAGATACACATCCTTTTTAGTAATGGAGTTGAGGCGACGATAGTCAGCGCAGAACCTCCATGTTCCGTCTTTTTTCTTTACCACTATCACGGAAGCAGCCCAAGGACTGGAGGATTCCTGTATTACGCCCCTGTTCAAGATGTCTTGGACTTGCTCGGTGATGATCTTACACTCTGATGGCGACACACAGTACGGCTTTTGACGGATCGGATGGGTAGATACTGGGTCAATCCCGTGGCGTGCGTGCGACAGCGGAAAACGCTGCGAGCTGTCGGACTGCGCGAATTCAAAGACGGATAGGTGCTGGGACAAGACGTTCTTAAATATCTGTCGTTGTGAGGTGTTCAACGATGCGCTGGTCATAGGAAGAAGCTTTTCTTCATCAGGTGAGCTAGTAGCGGCGTTGTCTAGGGATTAGTAACGGCAGCTACACAATTCGGGAGAGTTGCGCTACATGAAGCTAGTTTGGAACCCGCTGGAAAATTAACTGGTTCCGATTAGCAGTTTATAGTCCACAGTCCGGAATCGCCCTGTTTCATGCAAACCAAAAAATGTGGCACTAACGCATTTTTCTTTACGCACTGTAAACTAAAAGGCGCCACAGTAGCCTCAAGAGTCGTTAATAGCACGGAAGCAGAACACCTGGACACTCACTGCAGAATGGGGTGGTATGACGACTTCATCACACACACACAAAACGTCTCCATAATTTCACGTCTCTTAGAAAAGTTCACGAGGAAAAGAACCACTAACACTTAGTTCTCCCGTTCGATGGTCAGCTGTAGCGCCGCATATTCTCAGGAAGTCAATTCCCGAGATCACAGCGTGTGTACATCGGGGCAGTACTGCAAACTCTGCCGGAAATATTGTGCCCCCCAAAGAAACTTTAACGCTGCATACCCCAACCGGATACAATAACTCTCCACTTACTCCATAAAACTTTGCAGTTTTGTCCCAATCAAATCCAACTTTGTTCTTCAAAAGGTTCTTTAAATCTAAACTCATTACTGAAACGGTAGCACCAGTGCCTACCAACGCCATCGTTGGCAAACCATCGCCAATCACATTGACATTGTTCCTAGCATACACACAGAGGGAGGAATAATAGGTATCAGCGCACATTGTCCAGCGACCTCACCTCCATTGGCCGCGCTGGCTAGTTTTCCGTCATTGGTAGCGGAGATCGGCGCCGTGGAGACAGGGAGCAGCGCACGCGAAATGACGGAGGTGGTGTCACACTACGGTCAGACGCTGGCGAATGGCTGCGTAACCCTTCGTTTTGAAAACGGCCCCTCCGGGAGGGATATTCTGGCCGATAACTGTCAATATAGGGCTGGATGGTGCGTCGGTTCGATGCCGTCGGGGGATTCTGGAACGATGTGCGCCGATTACAGTAGCGGTGGCCCGCGACACCACACCGGTAGCACACCGGAAGAGGGCGGTCAAAAAGTGGCGTGTCAGCTGGTTCCTGCATGGTAGGCCGCGACGAATATCTAGATGGTGGTTCAGGGATGATGTAGCTGTCCGGCGGTCGGCACGATGTACGATTGGAGTAAAGGCGAGGATCTCTAAGCTGATGGCAAGAGAATTGTTGGAAACGTTCTTCTGGTCTTGGCCGCGGAGTGTGTAGGTCTTGGCGGCAGGCAAAGTCGGTGACATTCGCGGAAATCGGCGGGCACGCACCCCCATAGGTTGGAAAAGCATATACGTCCCCTCCGAAGCCATTGGGCCGGGCAAGCTGCTCACGTCGTGACATCTTATCTCGAACAATTTCACGGATGGCGCACAGGAGGCTTTGAGATGGCGATTCTTTAATACTAGCCCTGTAGTCACATTTGCGAGCCGTTCAAATTTTGGTGTAATGCGGAGAGTATTTAGGGACTCGAATGTTCGGCAGTGCCGGATAACGTCAGAGACTGAACTCAAGTTTTCCTTGGCAATGAGGAAGTGGTAGGCATCTTCCGCAGTGCCCTTGAACATATGGCCTACTTTATCGTGTTCAGTAATCCAGCTGTCGACGGTCTTGCGCAACTTGAGTATGGCCTCTATGTAGGTGGTGCAAGTTTCTCCAGCTGCCTGGGCCCTCTGAGCAAGTTTCTTCTCGGCCTGTTTCTTCTTCGCAGCTAGGTCACCGAAACATTTATTGATTGCTTCGACAAAACTTTCCCAAGTTATCAGAAAATCCTCGTGGTTCTCATACCACATCAAGGCGGTTTGCGTAAAAAAAAAGACAGTATTAGCTAGTTTAGCCACTGAATCCCAGCGGTTATAGCGCCCGACACGTTCATAATGAGTGAGGCAGTCATCAACATCTTCCCCTGCTTGGCCGACAAAGAAACGAGGCTCGCGAATCAGTAGCGTCACATTCGTGGTGGTCGGCGGCACATCGCGAGATGGAGGTAGGGGGTCCTGTGTTGATGTTCGGGGCTGCTCGGTAGTCTGTTGCATTCTTGTTGAAAAGGGTGGGAGACCAGTGAGGCGACAGCTCTGGCGGAGCTCCAGCGGTTGAGGATGCGTCTTGAGGGTAGTCGTACCCAGCACCTGACCACCAATTTGTTACGACGGGGATAGACGTCGGAGCGCTGAACAAGACGATAGGGCAGGGAGCTCAGCTGGTCAACGGCAGCGCGTCCGGCACGAGAATCGTTTTTCCAACGTCTGTTTCCTTCACTTGTGTTCTAAGCTTCATCTTCTGTACTGTTACAATACTATGAATAATGCTTATTTCGTGTTCCAAATAACAGGATACTCCGCAGCTCGAACCCTGGTAGCAGCCTCCGCGCGCATGTGGGCTTCTTGGCGAATTAGACTAAACATTTTACACTTGAAAAAAACTGGCTGTGGTTTAGCTTATGGTTAACTCTGGATTTAAGATAGTTACACTTGCATGGGTAAACTTCGGTTCGACATGAAAATAAAGACGTGGCTTTTGCACACAGTAGTTTAGTCTCTGGTTTAAGCTATATTTATGAAAGGCGCCGCACGGGCGATTGGCATGCGCAGGCGAGACCGTCATAGTTGTGACTACTGACTACTAGCGACTTGGTTCCTGGCTATTGTTCGCTACTGGCTAAAGTTTGTGACATATACTGTGCTTTTGCTTCCCTGTAAACCAATCTGAAATGCTGCTGATGCGTATTGTACTGCGTCTGTTTCTCTATGCTGTGTGGGGCGACATTCGAGGAAGCCTCGCATGAACGGTTAACACGGACGTCCAGCGAGGTCAGCTGTGTATATACGTGTCTGTGTATGTGTGAACAACTTTTATTTCCACCAGAATGGGGGTCCCCTGCTCCCCGCCCCTGTCACGAAGGCATAGGGGCCGGGGGCCGGGACTCGTATTTGGGTTTGCTCGGTACTGTGGCTCCGCAAGAGTGAAAACGACAGAAGAGACGAAGAAAGCGGGCTGTTCCGACTAGCATCTACCGCTTCCGGAAGCCGAGCGGCCTGGCGATAAGCGGCGCATGCTTTTTCAATGGGCGTCATGTTCGCCGCGGCACTACCTTGAGAGAGCGCATATATAAAATAATAATCAATCATTATTTATTTAATGTGTGCAGGAACAACTATGTGATCTTTGTGCTGCCGCACAAATAAAAAGAAGTGAAAAAAAATGAAAATGCACGCACAAGTTTTACACACACAGATTGAACAAAAAAGAAGAAATAAATAACGCATGAAATGAAACTGAGACGAAAAGTGTCACGGAAAGAAAGAAATCAATGAGTAGCATGTCTTATATACATAGTGAGAGAGTTGTTGAGTATATCTGGAAAGAAAAAAAAACAATAGATAGAGAGAGAAAAAACAGCAAATAACTCACATTGATTATAGTAATATAGACATATACATAAAATAAACAACGATTTAAGCCCAAGTGCATGGTACTTAAAGCACAGGTTAGAAATACAGAAAAATACACTAAAGAAATATAATTGAACGCGGGACAGTAAGATTCGAATAAAAAGTTTAAATTTAAAATATAAATAAGGAACGGATAAAAAGCAGTTCAAGATAAAGACAGCATTGAACAGGCGAAAAAGCAAAAGTGAAGTAAATACAATATTTCAGGCTAGAATGTGCGAGCTACAAGCGATAAACTACTATTTAGAATACAACGCTACAAACGTCCAATATAAATGAATAGAGCGAGTTTCGGAAGATGTCAAGGTGAGGACAAAAATATTTAATTACCCACTGCATTCTGTCCAGAGGGGAATGGGAATGAAGAGGGGGATAAACTTGAAATGGTCTGAATTCCCTCATGCTCTTTCGCGGAATGCGCAGTAGCATGTGCTCTAAGAGCTGAGGGCACATACTCTGACCATGAAGGAGTTTAACAGAAAAATGATATCAACTCCGACACGATGGCAGTGAAGAGAAGGAAGAGATAGTTGGGTGCTCCTGGTGGAGCAAGAGGAGGAAGTTGCGCAAAGAAAGCAATATCGAAATATCTGTAATCATTTTTATTGTACTGTGTCAACCACGTCCAAGTTCGATTTGTAAGTGCCAATCCAAACAACAGACGCGTACTCCAAGAGCGGCAAGCATATGGACAGGTACAGTTTTAAGAACGAAAGTAGAGTACAGGACTATCTCGAAAGTCTGCAAACGAATCCGAGTGTGCGCATAGCCCGCTGAGTAATGCGTTTAGTATGAGAGGAGAAGCTGAGGGTGCGGTCAAAAAGAACACTAAGGTCATTAATTTATTGTCCAACAGTACAGAATTCAAAGAATAATGTAGAGAAAGCTGTGCGTTTTACGAGTAAATGAGACAACCCTAGTTTTGAAAGAATTGAGGGTAAGTAGATTCTTCGCACACCAATCAGAAAAAGCAGATAAGTCCGATTGCAACAAGCAATCTTGAAAAAAATGTGTTACCTTGAATATTTTTATATAATCAGCATAATGAAGACACGACGAGTTCTTGATCGCCGAGGAAACATCATTAATAAAAATGAATAAGAGAAGCGGGCCTATTACGGAACCTTGAGGAATTCCACTGGTTGCAGGGAAACGAAGGAGGTCTGTCCATTCACACTGACAAAGCAGGAGCAATCAAGGAGACAGTTGCGTAGGAGGGCAATGAGTGAGACTTCGACGCCAGAGAGTAGAAGCTTTTCAAGAAGTAGTGAGTGAGTAATAATGTCGAAAGCTTTGCTCAAATCACAGTACAAAGTGTCAACCTTACCTCTGTGAAGGGCTGCTGCACAGGCCTTCGTCATAAACGTGACTAGGCTGGTAGAAGTGGAGCGACCCGATATGAAGCCATGTTGACTCGGTACTATCATATGTTTGAGATGGAAGGAAAGTACGTTGTGCAAAGGTAATTCGAAAAGCTTAGAGGTTGTACAGAAAAGCGAAATCAAACGATAATTGGAAACATCAGATTTGGTTCCTGACTTGAAGACAGTAAACACGCGTGCCATTTTCCACATGTGTGGAAAGGCAGCATTTTTTAAACAGTTATTAAATTTCGCAGTCAATACTGGTTCAAAAATACAACTGAAGGCTTTTATTATTGCGGCTGAAATGCCATTAGGTCCAGGAGACAAAGATGGTTTCAGACGCTTAACCCTCACAGTTATCAACTCCTCGTCAAAGAGAACGGAATTAGAGGGTGCACCAGATGGGAGGCAAACGGAATCACAATGTGGATGTTTGTAAACGGAGGAAAAATGTTGGGCAATACTGTCGGCCACATCCCGAATTTCCGATCCTTCAAAGTCAACTAAGCTCATACTCAAATCTGATTTAATGGAATGCTTGCGAACGTAACACCAGAACTGACTAGGACGATTTGAGGCACACCTCTCTTAAGATTCAAGAGTCGTGGTCCAGCTTGTATAAGCGTTTGCAAAGAGAACGCAAGCGGCGAAACTCATCTGCCGTATTGTCAAACCCAGGGCGTTTCGCTTTACGATAAGCCTGTTGCTTAGGTTTTAGCGCTATTATAAATCCCCTTGAAAACCAGGAAGAAAACTTCCTCTTCTTAGGAGTACGCCGTGGTAAGTACCGACACATGCCATCGAGGACTATTTCAATGAAGCGATTGACTTCTCCGTCGGAATCATTATTGTCATTTAAAAGGGACCAGTCGACGGAAGAAAATAAATTGAAAAGACCGGCACATTCACCACATGAATGCGCGAAACGGGGCGAATTCCTCACTGAATCTGAATTAGTAGAAGGTAAGGCAGAGGCAGTAGTAGTACTTAGAAGTAAAGAGTGAAATCTGTACAGTGAGCAGCGGTAGCTCTGAACTCGAGAGTTGAACACTTTTAAAATTCAATAGACAGATGTCAAGAATATTACCACTGCAGTTTTAATGAAATTGTGTTGCAGCAAAGAGTTAAAGGCTATACAATCAAGTAGAGTGTTACACTTACTTAATGTCTAATGATTGTTGTGAAAAGAAGTAAATGAGTTCCAGTGGATACCTGGAGTACTTAAATCGCCCAAGATAGGAAATTTTTGTTTGCTATGACGAGTTATAACATTTTAGATTGAGAACAAAGCATTAGGATAGGCTGGAGGAGGAAGATTCGGAGGAATATAGAAAGCTTCAAGAATATGTTTTCCATGTCGATTTAGAGTGAGCTCAAATCACACACATTTTCAACAGTTTCCAGATCGGAACATCGAACACACTGCACAGAACTGTCGATAGGAATATGCACTCCACCACCTCTTTGTTTGGGTCCTGTTTCAGGGCAGTCGCTACGAAAAACAGAGTAATTATTAGGAAAGAAATCACTGGAAGGGATATAGCTTAACAGCCATGTTTCGGTAACTACAAGAGCGGTATAAGAGCACAAAACGCTAGAAAAAAAGTCAGATCCCTTAGACCAAAGACCTCTGGCGTTTTGACAATAGATGTCCAAATTAGGGACCACTGCAAATTATTGTTAGTCCTGAGGGATGCAGCACATTGTCGTCTAGCTTCCCATGAAAGCCCTTGTAAAGACAACCCATCGGCCACATCGAAGGCTCGAAAAGCTTAGTGTACGATTCTTCGTCAACTGTAATATGGAAGGACGAGTAGGAGTCGTACCTTGTTTTCAGCTGGCGGCAGGAAATGGGGGTAACATTGATTGAGTTTAGATGGTTCGTAAGGTCTACCGATGTTGTTTCGGGACTGAGTTTAGAGACGAAAATATTCTTTGGATGCTTCTGTTGGTTGGCAACGTTAAGGATGGATGAGCTCGATGCGCCAGTGATGGCTGGACGTCGGTGCTTCTTCATTGCTCTAGGAGGGTTTAGCCCACGGGGAGGAGCAGAGGCAGAAAATAGACCGGCAACATCGCCAGGAGTCATCCCTTGATAAAGAGAGGCGGAGTAGTTCACATACGGCTGCTCAACACGGGTAGGATTTCCCATGGACTCGGGGAGAGGACACTCACACTGCGAAGCAGCGCACCGCACAAGTTCCTGGCGTAGGCCACGAACGTCGGCGCGTAGAGAGGCAGTGACCGCGGCTTGTTGTCCGAAGGCCCGCGAGTTCTCCCCACGAAGGCGCTCATTCTCCTCCCGTAGCTGGGCAACTTCATCGCTTAGAAAAGAGATCCTCTCAAGCGCGTCGAGGAGGAGAGCCCGTAGCGAGACAAACTCACCGCCATGTTCGCCGGCCAGGATTGATGGGGGAAACCCGGTCGGATGGTTGCACAGGATTGGGGCGACGGAAGAAAGGAGATTAACTGCCGGCGCACCACCGTCGCTAAGCCTAGCACTGTCAGACGACGACGCACACAAGCTGCACACGAATGGCCGTGAGTCAGACTTTTAAGAGTAGTAGATCATCATCCGCCCAAGTGACGCACTTCGAGTGAACACGTTTCGCACAGTCGGCACAGCGTAAAAACTTCTGCCTGCAGAAGAACGGGCGAGAGCACAGCGCACATGCGTCCTTACTGGGTGCCATCTCGGAAAATATAATATTGATAATAACAATATTAATAAATCATTATTTAATGTGCGCAGCAACAACCATGTGGTATTCGTGCTACAGCCCCCCCCCCCCCAAAAAAAAAAAACAGAAATAAAAATGCACCAACAAGTTTACATACATACACAACAGAAGAAATTAAAAACACATGAAATGAAACTGAGACGAAAATTATCACGGAAAGAAAGCAATCAATGAGTAGCATCTCTTATATAAACAATGAGAGAATTGTGGAGCACATCACGAAAGAAAAAAAAGAACGGTAGATAAAGAGAATAAAACAACAAATAACTGACTTTGATTGCAGTAAAACAGAAATATACATAAAATAAACAACCATTGAAAGTGCAACAAGTGCGTTGTACATAAAACATAAGTTAGAAATACAGGAAAATACAATAAAAAAATAGAATTGAACGCGGGACAATAAGATTAGAATATAAACTTTTAAGTTAAAATATAGGTAATATACGGGTAAAAAGCAGTTAAAGATACAGACAGCATTGAACAGGAGAAAAGGCAAAAAGTGAAGTAAATAAAATATTTTAGGCTAAAAAGTGGGAATTATATGTGATGAAGTACTAATTAGAATAGAACGCTGTGAACATCCAATATAAATGAACAGAGTGAGTTTTGGAAGATGTCAAGGTAAGGATAAAAAAAGTTAAATAACCATCGCATTCTGTCCAGAGGGGAATGGGAATGAAGAGACAGAGAAATTTGAAATGGTCTGAATAGTAATCAATCAGTCAATCACTCATTTATTCTTTATTTAATGTGTGCAGGAACCACCATGTGGTCTTCGTGCTGCAGCACAAATAAAAAAAATAAGAAAACAATTAAAATGCACACGCAAGATTACACACAAACAGAGAACTCAAAAGAAGAAATAAACAACACATGAAATGAAACTGAGACGAAAAGTGTCACGGAAAGAAAGCAAACAATTAGTAGCATCACTTATAGTATACACAGTGAGAGAATTGTTGAGCACATCACGAAAGAAAAAAAAAGAACGGTAGACAGAGAGAAAAAAAACAGCAACAAATAACTGACATTGATTAAAGTAATATAGCAATATACATAAAATAAACAACCATTCCAGGCACAACAATGCGTGGTACTTAAAACGCAGGCTAGAACTACAGAATAATAGAATAAAGAAATAGAATTGAATAAGGGACAGTAAGATTCCAATATAAAGAGAAAAGTTGAAATATAAGTAAGAACCGGACCGAAAGCAGTTCAAGATACAGACAGCTTTGAACAGGAGAAAAGGCAAAAAGTGAAGTAAATAGAATAGTTAGCCTGGAAAGTGGAAGCTATAAGTGTTAAAGTACTATTTAGAATACAACGCTACGAACATCCAATATAAATGAACAGAGCGGGTTTTAGAACATGCCAAGGGGAGGAACAAAAGAGTGAAATAACCACTGCATTCTGTCCAGGTGGGAATGGGATTGCAGAGACGGAAAAACTTGAAATAGTCTGAATTCCCTCATGTTCTTTCGTGGAATGCGCAGTAGCATGTACTCTAAGAGCTGAGGGCACATAATGTGGCCATGAAGGAGTTTGTACAGAAATATGATAAGAGAAGGAAGATTCAGTTGAGTGCTCTTGGTGGAGCAAGAGCAGGAAGTTGCGCAAGGAAAGCGATAATGAAATATCCGAAAAATCTTTTTTTGTACTCAGTCAATCTTGTCGAAGTTCTAATTGCAAGTGCCATTCCAAACAACAGACGCGTACTCCAAGGGCGGCAAGCATATCGACAGGTGCAATTTAAAGAACCTAAGTGGAGTACGGAATTCACTCGAAAGTCTGCAAAACGAATCCGAGTGTGCGCATAACCCACTGAGTAATGCGTTTAGTATGAGAGGAGAAGTTGAGGGTGCAGTCAAAAAGTACACCAAGGTCATTAATTTCATCAACCCTGTCCAGCAGCATAGAATTCACAAAATAATGGTAGAGAAAGCTGTGTCTTTTACAAGTAAATCACACAACCCTAGTTTTTGAAGAATTGAGGGTAAGTCGATTCTTCGCACATTAATCAGAAAAAGCAGATTCGTCTGATTGCAGCAACAAGCAATCTTGAAATGAATATATTACCTTGAATATTTTTATATCATCAGCATAAAGAAGAAATGAGGAGTTCTTGATCGCCGAGGAAACATCATTATTAAAATCATAGAAGAGAAGTGCGCCTAGTATAGAACCTTCAGGAACTTCACTGTTTGCAGGGTAAACGAAGGTCTGTCCATTGACACTGACAAAGCAGGAGCGTTCAAGGAGGTAGTTTCTGAGGAGGGCTACGAGTGAGGCTTCGACGCCAGAGAGTAGAAGCTTTTCAAGAAGTAGTGAGTGAGTAACAACGTCGAAAGCTTTGCTCATATCACAGTACATAGCGTCAACCTGACGTCTCTGAAGGACTGCTGCAGAGGCATACGTCATAAACGTGACTAAGTTGGTAGAAGTAGAGCGACCCGATATGAAGCCATGTTGTTTCGGTACTATTATATGTTTGAAATGGAATAAAAGTACGTTGTGCAAAGCTAGGTGGAAAAGCTTAGAGGTTGCGGATAGCAGAAAAATCAGACAATTGGAAACATCACATTTGTTTCCTGACTTGAAGATAGGAAACACGCGTGCCATTTTCCACACGCGAGGAAAGGCAGCATTTTTCGAACTGTTATTAAGTATAGCAGTCAGTACTGGTACAAAGATACAACTGAAGGCTTTTATTATGGCGGCAGAAATTCCATCAGGCCAAGGAGACAAAAGTGGTCTCAGGCGCTTAGCACTCGAAGTTATTAACTTCTCGTCAAAGAGAAAGGAATTAGACGGTGCACCAGATGGGAGGCAAATGGAATCACAATGTGGATGCTTGTAAACGGAGGAAAAATGTTGGGCAAAGCTGTCGGCAACATTCCGAATTTTCAACCCTTGAGGTTCAACTAAGTTGATACTGGAATCCGATTTTTAGGAACGCTTGCGAACGTAGCGCCAGAACTGACTAGGACGATTTGAGGCACTCCTCTCTAAAGACTCAAGATAAGAGTCGTGGTCCCGCTTGTATGAGCGTTTGCAAAGAGAACGCAAGCGGCGAAACTCATCTGCCCAATTATCAACCCCGGGGCGTTTAGCTTTACGATGGGCCCGTTCCTTAAGTTTTAACGCTGTTCTCAGTTCTGTGGAAAACCAGAAAGCAAGCTTCCTACCAGTAGCAGTATGCAGAGGTATGTGCTGATGCATACCATCAAGAACTATTTCCGTGAAGCGACTTACTTGCCCGTCGACATCACTAATGCCATTTAAAAGAGACCAGTGGATAGAAGAGAAGAAATTGAAGACACCGACATAGTCATCACGTGAATAGCCACAATGGGGCGTATTCCCCGCCCGATCTGAATTAGTAGAGGGTGAGGCACGGACAGAAGTAGTTACAAGAACTGCAGGGTGAATTTTGTCTCAGCGACTAAGCGGTATGTCGGAACTCGAAACTTGAACACATTCTAAATTCGATAGACAGATATCGCGAATATTACCACAGAGTTTTCAATGAAATTGTGTTGCTGCAAAAATGTTAAAGGCTACAAAATAAAGTAGCATGCTACATTTTCTTAATATATAATGATTATTGTGGTAAGTAAATGAGTTCCGGTTGATACTTGGAATATTAAAATCGCCTAAAATGAGAAGTTTGTGTTTGCAATGACGAGTTGTAACATGTTCAATTTATAATAATAACAATGTTTCTAAGATTATTATTATTATTATTCAGAAAGGACGCATCTGCTCTGTGCTCTCACCCTTTTTTTGGCAAGCAGCAGTTGTTACGCTGTGCCGACTGTGCGAAACGTGTTCACACGAAGTGCGTCACTTGGGCGGATGATGATCTACAACTCACGGACATTCGTGTGCAGTTTGTGTGCGTCATCGTCTGACAGTGCTAAGCTTAGCGACGGTGGTGCGCCGGCAGCTACGTTCCTTTCTCCCATCGCCCCGCTCCTGTCCAGCCACCCTACCGGTTTTCCGCCTTCAACCGCGACCGGCGAACATGGCGGTGAGTTTGCCTCACTACGCGCTCTGCTCCTCGACGCGTTTGAGGGAATCTTTTTTCTGAGCGATGAGGCTCCCCAGCAACGTGAAGTGAACGAGCGCCTTCGTGGGGAGAACTCGCGGGCTTTCGTACAGCAAGCCGAGGTCATTTTTCTCTACGTGCCGATGTTCGCGGCCTACACCACGAGCTTGTGCGGCGCGCTGCTACGCAGTGTGAGCGTCCTCTCGTCGAACGTCCTCTCGTCGTTTCCGTGGGCAATCCTACCCGTAAGGGGCAGCTGTCTGTGGACTATTCCGCCGATCTTCATCGAGGGATGGCTCCCGGCGACATTACCTGCTCAGCTTCTGCCTCTGCTCCTCCCCGTGCGGTTAACCCTCCTAGTGCAATGAAGAAGCACCGAAGTCGAGCCATCACTGGCGCATCGAGCTCATCTCACCAAACGAAGCGTTTTCGTTTCTAAGCTCAGTCCCGAAACGACATCGGTAGACCTTACCAACCATCTAAAATCAATTAATATTACCCCCATTTCCTGCCGGCAGCTGAACACAAGGTACGGCTCCTACTCGTCCTTCCATATTGAAGTTGATGAAGGATCCTACAGTAAGCTTGTCGAGCCTTCGATGTGGCCGATGGGCTACATTTACAAAGACTTCCGTGGGAAGCTTCACGACGATATGCTGCATCCCTCAGAACTGACTCTAAATTGCAGTGGCTCCAAATTTGGACATCTGTTATCAAAACGCTGGAGACCTTCGGACTAAGGGATCTGAATTCGTTTCTAGTGTTTTGGCCAGTTGTTACACCGCTGTTTTAGTCACCGAAACCTGGCTGTCAAGCTATATCCCTCCCTGTGATTTCTTTCCTAATAATTACTCTGTTTTTAGAGGCGACCGCCCTGAAACAGGACCCAAACACAAAGGAGGGGGAGTGCTGATTGCTACTGACAGTTCTCTGCAGTGTGTTCGACGTTAATATCTGGAAACTGTCGAAGAAAGCGTGTGGCTTGAGCTCCCTTTAAATTGACATAAAAACCTTTATATGCGGCTTTTTACATGCATCCGAGTCTTTCTCCTCGAGCCTATGATGTTCTGCTCTCAATCGAACAAGTTATAACTCGTCATAACTTCTCGTCATAACGTCAATCACAAACGTCTCATTTTAGGCGATATTAATACTCCAGGTACCAACCAGATCTCATTTACTTCTTCTCACAATAATCATTATATATTAACTAAATGTAGCAAGCTACTGAATTTTGTAGTCTTTAACTCTTTGCAGCAACACAATTGCATTGAAAACTGCTGTGGTAATATTCTCAATATCTGTCTATCGAATTTAGTAAGTGTTCGCGTCTTGAGTTCCGACATACCGCCTACTCACTGTGACAAATTTCACCCTCCACTTCTTGTGACTACTGCTGTTTCTGCCTCAGCCTCTACTAATTCAGATCGAACGGGGAATTCGCCCTGTTTCGCGTCTTCGCCGACGGGCAAGTCAGTCGCTTCACTGCAATAGCTCTTGATGGTATGCATCAGTACATACCTCCGCATACTCCTACTCGTAGGAAGTTTTCTTTCTGGGTTTCCAGAGAACTGAGAATGGCGTTAAAACGCAAGGAACGGGCCCATCGTAAAGCGAAACTGCCCGGGTTTCACAATTTTGCAGATGAGTTTCGCCGCTTGCGTTATCTTTGCAAACGCTTATACAAGCGGGCCATTACTCTTATCTTGAGTCTTTAGAGAGGAGTGCCACTAATCGTCCTAGTCAGTTCTGGCGGTACGTTCGCAAAAGTTACATATATCGGATTCCAGTAACAGCTTAGTTGACTATCTTGGGTCGGAAATTCGGGTTGTGGCCGCCAGTTTTGACCAAAATTTTTCCTCCGTATACAAACCTCCACACTGCTATTCCATATGCCTCCCTTCTGGTGCACCAAATAATTCCTTTCTCTTTGACGAGAAGTTAACTGCGCGTTTTAAGCGTCTGATACCATCTATGTTTCTTCAACCTGATGGCATTCCAGCCGCCATAATAAAAGCCTTCAGTTGTATCTTTGTATCAGTACTGACTACTATATTTAATAACTGTTTGAAAAATGCTGCCTTTCCTCGCGTGTGGAAAATAGCACGCGCCTTTCCTGTCTTCAAGTCAGGAAACAAATCTCATGTTTCTAATTATCGTCCGATTTTTCTTCTATTCTTCTTACAAATGTTAAGCGCAATCTACCAATTGAAGTTTTATAAAACTTCAGTTGATAGATTGCGCTTAAACTCAGCGTTTGTCCAGTTCCTTTGTCCGTGTACAACTAAGCAGCGCAGCATTTGTGAGAAGATGTTCCAACTTGCCCAATCTCAAGCACTTCTTAATTCTCTTCTATGTGCAACCTGTAAGCTTTTCGAATTAGCTCTGCATAATGTACTTTCTTTCCATCTCAAACATGTCATCATACCGAATCAATATGGCTTTATATCAGGTCCTCTACTTCAACCAACCTAGTCACGTTTATGACATACGCTTCTACAGCAGTCCTTCAGAGAGGTCAGCTTGACACTGTGAACAGGGATTTAAGCAAAGCTTTTGACGTTGTTACTCACTCATTACTACTTGAAGAGCTTCTACTCTCTGTTCTCGAAGCCTCAATCGCAGCCCTCCTACGTAACTATTTCCTTGATCGCCCCTGCGTTGTCAGTGTCAATGGACAGACTTCCTTCGTTTATTCTGCAACCAGTTAGTTCCTCAAGGTTCTGTATTAGGCCCGCTTCTCTTATTCATTTTTATAATGATGTTTCCTCGGCGATCAAGAGCTCGTCGTTTTTTTTTTTATGCTGATGGTATAAAAATATAAAAATATTCGAGGTCGGATATTCTTTTCAAGATTGCTTGTTGTTGCAATTGGACATATCTGCTTTTTCTGATTGGAGTGCGAAGAATCGACTTACTCTCAATTCTTCCAAAACTAGAGTTGTCTCATTTATTCGTACAACCCACAGCTTTCTCCACCATTATTCGGTGAGTTCTGTGCTGTTGGACAGGGTTGATGAAATTAATGACCTTGGTGTTCTTTTTGACCGCACCCTCAGCTTCTCCTCTCATACTAAACGCATTGCTCAGCGGGCTATGCGGACAGAAAGATTCGTCTGCAGACTTTCGAGAGAGCTTCGTACTCCACTTCCACTCCTAAAGCTGTAGCTGTCCATATCCTCGCCGCTTTTGGAGTACGTGTCTGTTGTTTGGAGTGGCACTTGTAAATTGAACTGGAACAAGGTTGACAGAATACAGCAAAACATTTTACGGATATTTCGATATCGCTTTCCTTGCTCAAATTTCTCCTCTCACTCCAGCAGGAGCACCCAACTGAATCTTCTTTCTCTTAACTGCCGTCGTGTCAGAGTAGACATAAATTTTCTATACAAGCTCCTCCATGGGCACATTATGTGGCCTCAGCTCTTAGAGTGCATTCTTCTGCGCGTTCCGCGGAAGAGCATGAGGGAATTCAGAACGTTTCAAGTTTCTCCGTTTCTTCATTCCCATTCCCCTCTTCTTAGAATGCAGATGTTAACTCTTTTTGTCTTCACCTTGACGTCTTCCAAAACTCGTTCTCTTCTTTTATTTTGGACGTTCGTAGCTTTGTACTCTAAACTGTATTTATCACATATAACTTCCACTTTCTAGCCTAAGTATTGTACTTAATTTACTTCACGTTTTGCTTTTTCTCCTGTTCAGTGCTGTTTAAAGTATCTTGTACTGCTTTTTATCCATTTGTTATTTATATTTTAACTTTAAACTTTATTTTCGAATCTTACTGTCCCGCGTTCAATTCTATATTTTTATTGTATGTCCCTGTATTTCTAGGGTGTGTCTTAAGCAGCACGCACTTGTTGTGCCTGGAATGATTGTTTATAATATGTATAATTCTATGTACTATTACACAATGTCAGTTATTTGCTTTTTTTTCTCTATCTATCTGTCGTTTTTTTTTTTGTGATGTGCTCTACAATTCTCTGACTGTGTATTTAAGACATGCTACTCATTGATTTCTTTCTTTCCGTGACACTTTTCATCTGTTTCATTTCATGTGTTATTTTTTTCTTGTTTTGTGTTCTATCTGCATGTGTGTGCATTGTCATTTTTTTGTGCTGCAGCACGAAGACCACACGGTTGTTCCTGCGCACATTAAATAAAGATTTATTATTATTATTATTATTATTATTATTATTATTATTATTATTATT